>JAQZBX010072745.1:0-15029 GCA_029593785.1 Cabassous unicinctus | reverse complement strand
TGTTGAACCAGCCTTGCATACCAGGAATAAATCCCATTTGGTCGTGATGTATAAGTCTTTTGATATGCTGTTGGATTCGATTTGCAAGTATTTTGTTGAGAATTTTTGCATCTATGTTCATTAGAAAGATTGTTCTATAATTTTCTTTTCTTGTAGTATCTTTATCTGGCTTTGTTATTAGGGTGATGTTGGCTTCATAAAATGTGTTGGTTAATTTTCCCTCCTCTTCAATTTTTTGGAAAAATTTAAACAAGTTTGGTGTTAATTCTTTTTGAAATGCTTGGTAGAATTCACCTGTGAAGCCCTCTGGTCCTGGATTCTTTTTTTGCTGGGAGATTTTTGTTGATGGATTCAGTCTCTTTAAATGTGATTGGTTTGTTAAGTTCTTGTATTTCTTGTAGCATCAGTGTAGGTGGTTTGTGCGTTTCTAGGAATTTGTCCATTTCATCTAGGTTGTCTACTTTGTTGGCATACGGTTTCTCATATCATCTTCTTATGATTGTTTTTATTTCTTTGAGTTCAGTTGTAGCTTCCCCCGTTTCATTTCTGATTGTATTTATTTGCATCTTTTCTCTTTTTTTCTTTGTTAGTCTAGATAGGGAGTCATTCCATTTTGATCTGAAATGATGCTTTGTATAATTTCAATCATTTTTTATTTATTGAGACCTGCCTTGGGGCCTAACATGTGGTTTATCCTAGAGAAAGATCCATGAGCACTTGTGAAGAATGTATAACCCACTGAGTTTGGGTGCAAAATTCTGTATATGTCTGTTAGATCTAGCTCATTTATCATATTGTTCAAGTTCTCTGTTTTCTTTTTGATCTACTGTCTAGTTGTTCTATCTAACAATGTGAGTTGTGTGTTGAAATCTCCACCTATTATTTTACAGATATCTATTTCTCCCTTTGGTTTTGCCAGAGTTTGCTTCATGTATTTTGGCGCACCCTGGTTAGGTGCATAGACATTTATGACTGTTATTTCTTCCTGGTCGATTGCCCCTGTTATTGGGGAGTTTAATCCATTCACATTCAATGATATTACTGTAAATGCATTATTTACTTCCAACATGTTTTTCTTTGGTTTTCATATGTCGTATCTTATTTTCATCTGTCTTTTTACTCTTTTGGTTATCCTTTCTGTTATTCTTTCTTCTGTACTGTCCTCCAAGCTTCTCTCTCCTTTTTCTTTTAGGCTGTAAGCCTTCCTTTAATATTTCCTACAGAGGTAGATTCTTTTTTACTAATTCTTTTAGTTTCTGTTTGTGAATATTTTAAACTCACCTTCAGATTTGAAGGACAATTTTGCTGGATAAAGAATTCTTGGCTGGTAGTTTTTCTCTTTCAGTATCTTGATTGTATAATACCACTGTCTTTTGCCTTCATGGTTTCTGATGAGAAATCCGCATTAAGTCTTACTGGCATCTCTTGTATATGCTGGTTTGCTTCTCCTTTGTTGCTCTCAGAATTTTCGCTTTATTCTTGATGTTTGACATTCTGAGTAGTATGTGTCTTGGAGTAGGTCTATTCACATTTATTCTGATTGGGTATGCTGTGCTTCTTGGATATGTAAGTTCATTTTTTGTGTGAGAGTTGGGAAATTTTCAGCTATTATTTCCTCAAATACTCTTTCTGCCCCCTTTCTCTTCTCTTCTCCTCCTGGAACTGCCATGACATGTATGTTGTTTTGTTTCATGTTATCATTCAACTTCCTGAGTCCTTGCTCAATTTTTTACATTCTTTTCTCTCTCGCTTCTTTTCTCTCTTCAATTTCAGCTGTTCTGTCTTCTGTATCACTTATTCTTTCTTCTATCATTTTGAGCTTGCTGTTATATGCCTCTAATGTGTTTTTTTATCTCTCCTATTGTGTCTTTCATTCCCATGTACTCTGTTACTTTTCTATTCAGGTTTTCAACTTCTTCTTTGTGCTCACTTAATGTCTTCTTGATGTCCTTTATCTCTTGATATTGTCTCTCAACTCATTAATTTGACTTTGGAAATTTGTGTGCATCTCTTTGATTAGTTGTCTCAAATCCTGTATCTCTTCTGGGGCTTTGATATGTTCCTTTTCTTGGGCCATTTCTTCCATTTTCTTAGTATGGCTTATAATTTTTTGCTGAAGCCTAGGCATCTGATTAGAATGGTGAGTTTTCTCTGTCTTTCGTAGGTATTTAATGGTGGGAGTCTGTGTGTTACTGCTGTTCTTTGATTCTTGGTTCAACCTGTTCTGGGTCTTTAGGATTGTGCCTGTTAGTTGCTCAAGTCTGGGCTGTGGACCCAGTAATGGGTTGCAGATCTGCTTCCTAGGGCCTTGGGCAGCGAGAGTGTAAAGACTAGAAAAAGCCTCTCTTATTTACTTCTACTTTTACTTTCCTCACGTGTACTTCCTTGGTCTGCCAGCAGGTGGCACTCTTTGGAAGCCCTCTCAGTTCAGTGCCTCGTGGGAGTATTTTTGCCGCAACATGGATGGGATCAGTGTGTTAGGGGATCCTCCCTGTAGGCTAAGAGTCTTGTAGTTCAAACTTTCTTAGAGGCAGTTCTCCAACCTTTGCTGGCAGCCCCCTCCCTTTTCCCAGGTAGGAAGTAATTCCACTTCTCTCTGTATTCTCAACAACCAGTCTGAGTTAGTAGAGAGGGAGATTGAGAGGGTTGGATCTCTTTAGTCCCTTGCCGGCTCCCAAGGCAAACAATGGCGCAGTCCTACCTGACCTGGAAGGGATCTTGGGACACAGCAGACCAAATTTGTGGGTCAAAAGCTGAGTTAGCCTTAGGCTGTGTCCCTTTTTCTCCCCTTTCCTGGGGAGATGGATCCCTGGGGCCCACTTTGTAGCCACTGGCCCTGAGGCCTGAGAATTCAAAAGTGTCTATAGGGTGGGGGAGGTTGCCCACAGTTAACTCACAGTTTTGCTGTTGCGATTCTTTTCCTTTGCCCTCTGTCTTCTGGGTGGTGTCCTAAATCCTAGAAAAAATTTTCCCCCAAGCTGTTTCTGCCTGTCCTCTAGTTATTTTTCTGGGAGAGAAGAGAGTCCTGTGTCTTTCTAGTCTACCATCTTCCCAGAAGTCCCTGTCTTATCTTCTTTTACTGCACACTGTACAGTTTAATATTTTGAAATGTTAGCTCTAGAATTTATTCACTGAGATGTGTATTTCTTGATTTTGTGACCAACTGATGATATGACAGACATTTTGTTGAGTGTCAGCTGTCCTATCAGAAAACTCCACCCAAGGTGAATGCAAAGTGCAGGGTTCTCCCTGTGTTTTCTG
This sequence comes from Cabassous unicinctus, assembly GCA_029593785.1. Taxonomy (NCBI): domain Eukaryota; kingdom Metazoa; phylum Chordata; class Mammalia; order Cingulata; family Chlamyphoridae; genus Cabassous; species Cabassous unicinctus. Next base: position 11,768 of record JAQZBX010072745.1, on the reverse strand, counting down.
GGCCTGTCTCTTTTCCTGTGCTTGTACTTGTTAGGTGTTTTAGAGTCCCATTTATAGGAATTTGAACACCAACCCTATTTGCCAAGAGACAGTCCTTCTGCCTCTTCTTGGTGTTTAAAGCATGTAATCCTTTGCCTCAGGCTGTCTGCCTCAATAGTTTCTTACACTGCTTTCCTTGTTTTCTCAAACTGCTTTTGCCTGGAGGGCATATTCTGGGAGGAGGTTCATGCTGGACAGGACTTTCCCAAGTTGGTCTTTCCCAGATGAAACAGGGCCTGGAATCCACAAAAGGTTACAGATTGGCTACAAACTGCCCTGGGGAGGGGATCAGGAAGGGAGCTGGAGTTTCTTCCATAGCTTCCCAAGGCTACACTTTCTTGACCTCCCCAGAAAAAGCAGACCTTGAACTGACCTTCACCTTTGACTGGGGTAGCGTGGAGCATTGACCACCCTCAGAGCTGGGCCCCCAGCAATCTGAAGCCTAGAATTAAAAACTGTGATCAGTGACTGGCTGTGCACACCCCTGGTCTTGGGGAAATGGATTTTTTGCAGCTCTTTCTATCACCAGTGAGCTAGTCAGGGGCCATACCCCACAGTGGCCTGCTGCAAGAGTAGGGGGTGGGCACCAGTATCTGCCATGTATATAGAGAAATTTACTGTTCTTTACTGTTAATTTACCAGCCTCTTCTTCCCGTTCTTCCCTGGATGATATACAGTGTTCTACTGGACTCTGGAGTTTTGAAATAATTGTTTTCAACAGTTCTTCTTTGTTTAATAGTACTTCTGGTGGGAAGACTTAATCCTGGAGCTCCTACTCTGTCATCTTCCCACAACCTCTGTTCATTTTTCTTCATTATTTTTTCTTTATGTTCCTCACACTGGCTGATACTGTCTTATCTTCAAGTTTGCTGACACTTTCTTCAGCCTGTTCAAATCTGTTAAATCTGAGTTTTTCATATTAATTACTGATATTTGCAGCTCCATACCTTTTTTTTTTTTGATAATTTCCTTCTCTTTATTTTGTTCAAACAACATTTTCCTTTAGTTCTTTGTGTATGATTTCTTTATCTCACTGAACATATTTAAGGTGGTTGATTTAAAGTATGTGACTAAGAGTTCCAACGTATGAGTTTTCTTAGGACTAGTTTCTGGCAAATTCTTTTTTTCCTGTGAAAGGACCAGATTTTCCTCTTTCCTTCTGTTGTTTTGTAATTTTTTGTTGAGAACTGACATTCTGAGTACTATGTTGTTATAATGATCAAAGTTTGGGCAAGTTGCTCAATGTGCACAAAAGAGTTAATTATGTGATACTGGGGTTTTAAAGAGAAAAAGAGTGTTTAAGACAAAGTTCAGTGTAGGAGAACAAGAGGCCTGTGGGCCTCAGATCTAACTCTCCGAGTTGGGAGTACTTAGAGTTTTTATGGGATTAAACAAAAGGAGGTGGGGATTGTGATGTAATTGGTGGTATATAAATTTAAATTAAGGATTCAAGTTAGCTTGTATTGATTGAGTCTTTTGGCTACTGTTAGTAGGGAACAAACATGGTCCTGAGAAGTCCTTGAGATAACTGGCTGTAAAGGAGGGGCACAGGAACACAGTCACAAAGCACTTAGCTAATATAAAACAACAACTACAAGTAAAGGCAGTAATAAGTTAAAGAATAAGCTAAAAATAATAACTACAATTACAAGTGAAACCACTGTAGTCAGCAGTTACAATTGTAACTCTGGAAATCAATTTCTCCTATTCCCCTGGGATTGCAAGGGTTTTTGTTGTTGTTTCTTTTTCTTTTTTTAAGTACTGGGGCTGGGGATTGAACCCAGGACCTTGTATGTGGGAAGCTGGTGCTCAACCACTGAGCCACATCAGCTCCCCTGAGTTGATATTTTTCACTTGCTTGTTTGTTTGTTTATTTGTTTAGGAGGCACCAAGAACCAAACCCAGAACCTCCCATGTGGGAAGCAGGTGCTCAACCGCTTGAGCCACATCTGCTCCCCAGTTGTTGTGGTTTTCCTTGTTGAGGGCTGGAGCCATCAATTTGTGACTTTTCCAAACTATTTTTGCTCCCCAGCAGGCATGGAAAGTGTCAAGAGGAGAAAAAAGATATAGCTGCTGCCTGTTTAAGAATCCTCTGCTGATTTTTCCTGATGGGTTTAGAACAGTGGCACCCTCCCAGCTGTTCCTCCAGCAATTGGAAGCCAGTGATCCAAAGCCCTGATGAGCACTGAGACTCCACCCCCTGGGATTTGGAGGATTAGGTCCATATAGGCAGCAGGAGCCCGGCTGCAGTCCACACCACTGCCTGCCTTGCAGTTGGGGGATGGGGCATCATAGCCACTGCAAAGAAGGTGAAATTCACTGGTACTTATGGCAATTTACCAGCCTCTTCCTCCAGCTCTTCCTGGGATGCTGCACAGTGTTGCACTGGACTTTGAGTTTCGAAATAGTTGATTCAGACGGTTCTTACCAATTCAATGGCTGTCTTGGTGGAGGGACTGCTTCCTGGGGTTCTCTACTCTACCATCTTCCCCCAATCCTTCTCCTCCTTTGTGCATTTTTAATTGGGTTGTTTGTCTTTTTGTTCTTGAGTTGTAAGAGTTCTTTATATATTCTGGATATTAAACTCTTATCGGCTATTTTATTTCCAAATATTTTTTCCCATTCTGTAGGTTGTCTTTTCACTTTTGTTTTGTTTTGTTTTTCGGCGGTACGAGGAATCGAACCTGGGACCTCATACATGCAAAGCAGGCGCTCAACCACTGAGCTACACCCGCTCCAGCCTCACTTTCTTGATAAAATCTTTGCAATATATTATGTATTTTTTCAAGATATTTTAAGAAATAATTTTAACAAAAAAGAAGTCAAATAACTTCTCCTGCTTGTTTGGAAGTTGTTTATTACATAGAACTAACAATCACGGGGTTGATACCCATTAGGTATTAGCTCTGCATATAAATAAATTCTGTTCTCTGGGCACGGATTGAAACAGTTTACCAAGTTTTGTTGCAGATGTGCTTGAGAGCATGCAGAGGGAAGGAAAGCCAATAGGTGAGCAAAGTCCTTCACCACTCCTCAATGAAAGCAACTCAAAGTGAAGGCGTGCCCTGATAACAAGAGGTCAACATCCTTGACTCTAAGCTCCTTAGAGCTGGCTGCACAAAGTAGAACAACTTGGAGGCTTCAAAAAATGCTGATGCCTAGGCTCCATGCTAGACCAATTAAAATCTCTGAGGCTTTGGTGTTTTTAAAACAGGTGATTCTAATGTGCTGCCCAAGTTGAGAACCACTGTTGTAGGCAAATAAATTATTTTTTAAATTTCCGTATCTAATTTATGATTATATTCTTCACCTCCCAGGTTTTATTTTTTTCTTAACCTTACTTATACGTGTTTTTTTTCTTTCTATAGAGTAAGCAATAAGGACAAGATTGTCCTGAATATTTGGAGCACAATCTGCTGTCTCTTTCCTGCTTAAAGGCAGAATATTTTTCAGACCTCTAGTAAACACACAAACTAGATACAATGATTAAAAGCCTGAGACAACACAGATTCAATCTTATATTTTCCACTACCTGAAGTTTTCCTTTGTTATATGTTGATTTTTCCTTTCCCCCATCTTCCCTTGTATTTTTCATTAATAGGGTAATAAAATTTCAAGGCAGACTGCCAGCATGTTCTTAACATAAGCTTTGCCCAGCTTGACATTTACTGCTAAGTCCAATATATTTGTTACACAATGAAAACTTTTAAAATGTTATTCTCAAGTGTCATTTTATATCCCACTCTGCTAGTTGTCAAACTTTAGTAACTACTTTAATGACATGAACGGTAAAAAGGAACTTAGCAGTAGAAGTTTAAAGCTGGAGAAGTCTAAAGTGCAGGTCACAAGGGAACAGATCTGAGGCTTTCTGGGAAGGAGGGGAGCAAAGCGGTGTTACACTTTTTATAAACCTGCTAGTACTGCTTGACTTTTTTTTTTTTTTTTAAGCCATGTGTATGTATCTCGTTGATTTTAAAAATATATTAAAAATGTGTATCTGTGAAAACATCGACTACGACTAATAAAGTACCCAAAACAGGCATTGGTACTAAGACCTTCTCTAGATGGGGAAATTTTTCACTATTCATAATTCTCTTTCTCCTGAACCACCATAAGATTTTAGAATAGCATCTTAAGGACACCTCAAAGAAGAAGAATAATCAGGTAGCAGGTAGATTTATATGAATTCAGGTCAGCTCGTATTTTCTTATTTCCATTTTCTTTCCCTGTATCTGCTTTTAAAATTAAGTTTTACTTTTTAGTTTCAGGCAAATAGTTGGAAAACTCTTATCCTCAAAATATGCCAAGGTTCCATCAGTCCACTGCCATCTCATTATTCCTGTGAGCTTCAGTACCTAATCAAGCAGATGTTTAAAAAGAATCCATCACATCGCCCTTCAACCACAACCCTTCTCTCTAGAGGCAGTTTAGCACGGCTTATCCAGAAGTGCTTACCTCCAGAGGTAGGGCTCTTGTGGATTCACTGTGAACTTTTTCAAGCGTATGGTAAAATGGTTTTGTTATCTTTCTAAAAACAGTTGCACATAATACATACTTGTAAAAATTCAAATGATGTGGAATTACAGACATATATATATTAAAAATAGTTAAAACTTCTTTCCTTTCTCCTTATCCCTCCTACAATACTGTTCTCCAAGTGTAATAACACTTAGTTTGCATATCCTTCTAGATCTTTCTAGACACACATAAGCCTTTGTCAGCCTAAATTGTATATTTTTAAAAATTGGTGTTTTTATTTTTCAACCTTAAATATTATTGGGGGAATAAAAATTATGATGATTAATTGACATGATGTCAGTGTCTAAAGAAAAGTCTGTCACATCTTTAAATTCTCCACTTTAAATCTTCAGATCATCACAGAATATGGCAAACAGGTATTAGAAGAAACCAGAAGATCTAAGCATAGTACACCAAGAAAAAAGGGTAATAATTGTGTAAAGTTTATTTTTTGTTAAGTGCTTATTAAAAATATACTATAACAAAAAAGAAAATACTAATCTGCAGGTTATTAGAGATGATTATCAAAGATAGTCTTCAAATCAAAATTTTCTTTTTCTTATTTCTAATATAATTCTGTTACTGAATCTTATACATTTAGCTTGCCAAGGATCAAAGAAGTCTAGCTTGGAAATTTTAGTATTAGATTGTTCTCATTGGGGATTAAGCTGTGTTTTATCATTAGTACCATATTTACTCTGGTTTGTAAATATTAGTACCATATTTACTCTGTAGAAGGCTTCTGTGGGCTCACCTGACCATGAAAATATCACATTGATCTTATAGGAAAATATATCCCCAAGTTTCTGAAGAACCAATTTGTAAACAAACTTCTACAAGAGTCTTCAAAAGTTGGGGACTGCCCATATAATAGCTGCATAAAATTTTCATACATCTATATTCTATCCTGAGCAAATTTCAAATTTAATTTATTGCCTCTTTGGAAATTGTCATCTCTTAATTTTTTCAAAGCCATTTTTGTTCCTTTTTACTTGTCATCAGTTACCCACATCTTCCATTTGAAAAAACCCAACAAAGAGAATAGACAAGAACAGAATAAGGGAGAAGAATTAAGAAGTACAAAAGATCATCCACTATTTGGAGATGTTGCAAAACCTCCGTTGTCTCCTGTTCTTAGTGTTATCTTAGTATTATACTCATATACTACAAAAGAAACATTTTGAAAACCGTACTTTTTTTTTAAGTTAAATTTTAAATGTTGTTTTGGCGAGGATGTAAACCCTTCTAATGATGGAAACTCTTCAATCTTATAATTCAACCTTTTCTCCATTACTTTGGAGGTAGCCAGTTTCCTTCATTTTACCAGTTTATTTCAGAATTAATTTTACTTTGGGTATGATTTTAAAAGTAGCCTTTGTTCACATCACAGGGGAGTGGGAAATTGGTTTTAAAGTGCTGGGCAGCAAAAAGCAATCTAAGAAAAGTTTCAAGGTAGTTTGGAAAAGTATAATTTTATAGTTTCTGAAAAGAAAGGAGTAAACTATAAGTAGATAGGTTCCCGCTCTCAGGACTGTGCTCGGAGGCTTCTGCTCCACTCCATGGACCCTGAGACCAGAGCAATGAAGAGGACACGAAGGCAGGATGGTGTCCACTTTGCTCACTGCTGTGTCCTCATAGATGCTCAGTAACAATATCTTAAATGTTGAATGAGTACAGAACATGGATGGTAGGGCTCTGCCAGAGGAAACTCAAGCAGGGGCCTTCCCTGCCAAAGGGAGCAGTGGCCCGAGTTTTCTCCTGACTTCTGCTAGTCCCTTGTGAGGGAATAAGCAGCTCACTTCTTGTTAGGGCTCCCTATCCACTTTGCTATAGGAGCTGTCACGAAAAGCGCAGACCCACTAACATGCCCTAAAGGTGGCACTGACCTTGGAGAGCACAGGGTATCTTACCTTCTAGTGTAAAAATGGATTGGCATAAGTGAATGGAGATGTCTTTTAACTGACAGTAGAGTTCATCATTAGTAATAAAACAGTGGAAACAGCCTCTTTTGACAGCTGAGGTGTATTATTAGGCAATTAAAGCTTGCTGTCAGTGTGGAGGCTAATACTTTGGTTCTTTGACTTTAAAGCCCTCATTTGTCTCTCCAGCTTTATGCAAATCAAATTAGAATGTTAATAGTGTGAGCCTTTACTTGCTTTTACTTTTGAAGCAGATCCCATCAGAATCGGGATAGCTTTGGGAAATGAAGCAAACAGAATGGTAAGTGCTTTAAAATTAAATTTAGGAAGCATCGTCTTCTGGGTAACCTGTACCACCTGGGCTGTTCAGAAGCCTATGATCTGGTCCTTCCAGTTAGGTCGTTTCTTATCTTTTGGTGAAGCTAAAACTTCAGCATGTAAAGAAATTGGTAGCTGCACTGCCAGCTGAGACATTTTAGGTCACCATTTTGATCTTGACATTTTTTGTTCAAAAACTTCTAGTGCCTCCCTATATTAGTTTCCTGTGGCTGCCATAACGAATTAGCACAAACTGCGTGGCTTAAAACAACAGAAATTTATTCACTCACAGTTCTGGAGGCAAGAAGTCTGAAATCAAGGTGTTGGTGTTGCCTGTTGCATCACCTCGCTGTCATGCTCGTCTTCTCCAGGAGGCACCGGAAACCGAACCTGGGACCTCCCATGTGGTAGGCAGGAGCTCAATCACTTGAGCCACATCCACTTCCCTTTGTCGTTGTGTGTCTTGTCCTTTCCTTAAAGGACATCAGTCATGCTGGATCAGGGGCCCCTGCTGCTCCACTGTGAACCCAACTAAAACAATTCCATCTGCTGTGACCCAATTTCCAAATAAGGTCACCTTCTGAAGTATTGGGGTTTAGGACTTCAACTTTTTGGAGGACACAATTCAACCCATAACACACCCCGTTATCCTATGAATCAAGTCCTAACCATCTTGTCCAGTCATAGGCAGCTGTGAAGTTATTTCATGCCATAGCTGTGACAAAGTTGTCAGTAGTAATAGCTGACCCACTTTCCAGTGCTGTCACATTCACCTTGTTAAAGAGTATACTATTGATGATTTGTTTTCTTTCTTCAACATTTTAATCAACCTTTTATTTCAAAGAGGAAAAGGTATTAACAACAAATTATTCTGTTTATGGAATGTACTAGCAATTAAACTTGTAGATTTTTTAATGAACCTGAGGTTGCAAATGAATGACAACATTACAGCATTATTTTACTACAAAGGCAATATATCCTGCCTCTGTACTTTTTTCTTCTTTGCATGGTAATATCTTTTTTCCAGCTTTATTGAGGTATAATTTACATATAATAAAAATCATTTATTTTTTGGTAATTATTTTATATACTCATGTAATCACCACCACAATTGAGATATAGAAGTTCCATCACTCTTAAAAGTTTCCTGTGCCCCTTGCCCCATGGTCACCACTGAACTTTTAATGCCATTTATAGTGGACTCATCCATGTATTTGCTCAAAATGAAAAGGATGTGAGTATGTAAACAAAATGAAGAAAGAGCAAAAAACTAAGTTGGGTAAAAGAGGACTGGAGGTGGGAGAGATTACCGTGTAGGCCAGCAAGGTGCCACAGGAATAAAGGCAGAGCTGGGCAGTGGGGAAGCTGTAAAAGCAGAGAGCAGTTGTTCTTGATGGGGAGTGTTTTAGTTTGCCAATGCAAAATACCAGGAATGGGTTGGCTTTTACAATAGGGATTTATTAGGTTAAAAGCTTACAGTTCTGAGGCTGTAAAAATGTCCAAATTAGGGCATCATCTGAGATGCTGTCTCACCAAAGGCCGGCTGCTGGCGATCCTGGACTCCAGCCACATGGAGAGGCAAAATGGTGGCTGGACTCTGTCTTCTCCTCCAGGCTCACTTTCTCCCCAAGCTCAGCTGTGGGCGATGAGGCATATGGCTCCCCTCTCCTCCAGGCCTCATTGCTTCAGCTTTGATCACTCTGCTGACTCCAACCTCCGGTCTCTCTCTCAGCGTCTCTGGTTTCTCTCTCTTTCTGTGGCTGCAGGCGATCTTGGAGTCCTCTGTCACATGTCAGGGTAAAATGGCAGCTTTTCCTCTCCCCTCTTCTCCATTTATATAGGACCCCAGTAAAGGATTAAGACCCACCCTGGGTCCCACGATCTAATCAAAAGGCTCCATCCACAATGGGTTTACAGGCACAGGAGTGGGTTAGCTTTAAGAACAAGATTTTCTGGGGTCCACAAAAGACTCAAACCAGAGCAGGAGGGAAGCTCAGACTCTCCTCATCATTGCCCCTCCAAGATTCTGGTGTCCTTTTGGGGGGAACTTTGAGATGGCTGCTACAGTGAGCCACCACCATTAAATGATAGAGTTATGAGTCCCCTAGGTGTATGGGGAGAGAAGTTGGAGAAACACTGTATAGAAATGAGAAGACAGCTCAATGTGCCACCAAAGGCCTACTGTTTTATTGATTTATTTCTTCAACAAATAATTGAGGAAAGTGGATGTGGCTCAAGCGATTGGGCTCCTGTCTACCATATAGGAGGTCCAGGGTTTGATTCCTGAGGCTTCCTGGTGAAGGCAAGCTGGCGTGCACGGTGAGCTGGCCCACGTGGAGAGCTGGCCCGCATGGAGTGCTGGCCTGCATGGAGTGCTGGCCTGAGCAGAGAGCTGGCGCAGCAAGATGACTCAACAAAAAGAGACACAGAGGAGAGACAATAAGAGACACGGCAGACCAGGGAGTTGAGGTGGCGCAAGAGATTGAGCGTGTCTCTCCTACTCTGGAAGGTCCCAGGATTGGTTCCCGGTGCTGCCTAAAGAGAAGACAAACACACACAGAAAAACACACAGTGAATGGACACAGAGGGCAGACAGCGAGCACAAAAAAACAATGGGGTGGAAGGGTAGAAAGAAAAAAACCAAACAAATAATTGAGAATCTCTGTGCCAGAAACTGTTTTACGCACTAGATATTTATTCCTTCTCAAAATATATGCAGATTTAGTAAAGACTAGATAGTCCATTACTATACTTCATGAAATCAAGAGCTTAGGTATTTTGGAAAAATACTGAATTAAGTTGGGAAAATTTTGACCTTATATAGCACCTTTCTAAAAGATCTCATTTTGATATTTCAGCACGACAAGCCCAATATAGCAAACCATATTGAAATTTTTCATGACTCATTTCCTCGATAAAGAGTGCTCAAATATCTCTGTCATATTTTATATATCCTCTTAATACTTTCAATAGTTGATGTTAATGGCTGTTAATGTATATAGCCATTAATATACCTGTACATATATATGTAGTGTATGACTGTGACTATACATATATGGTGATTAATATAGATTAATATATGTAGGTATATGTTATGTATATATGCATGTACTTTTTTTTAGGACGTACTGGGACTGAACCCAGGATCTCGTACATGGGAAGGAGTGCTCAAACACTGAGCTACACCTGCTCCCCATATATGTGTGTATTAATGTGTATACGTATAATGTATATATATGTATATATGATATATGCAACTATTAATGTACATATACATATATGTATGGAGTTTTTTTAACCATCAGTGTTTTTTTAATTCATTGGTTTTTATTTAAAATGGAAACAGCTGACTTTGCATATTTGTTTACCATTTTGTAGCAATTAAAGCATTAATTAATCTGTATTTTTTATCTCTTTTAAAGCAAGAGGAAGAACAAGGTAGAAAGTGTAGCTCTGCTGATTTAGAAAGCATTAACAAAAATTTGGTTGAAAATGCGTTGAGGAGAATCAACAGAGAAGAAAAAGGTAAGTTATTCAAATTCTAATCATTGCATAGCTGGGGAGTTGGGAAATAGAAAAGGAATACCAGTTTTCCTGTGACTAGATCTAAGTGTCATAAGCAAGTGGTCAAACAGATTTTTTTTGCTTATCCATGTAATTTACTTAATGTTACAGGAATATTTTATTTACCCATTAAAGAAGAGAGAGAATAGTGTTTATCAATAAGAGCCACTAGGCAGTGAGGTATTTGTTGTGCTATCCACCATAAAAAGCATGGCAAACAGTGTGTATATAAGTCTACTTGGGGCTTCATTGTTGCACGTTGTGCAATATGTAAGTATATATATATATAATCTTTAAAAATACAGCCACATTAATGATTAGTTTCTCCTTTCATTTTAGATCTCTTTTTCATTTTTTTTACTACTTAGACTTAAAAGAACATCATTGCTAGACCTGAGTTCGAAAAAGAAAATAAAATACTAATGTATTGTTGTCAGGATATATGAGTGAGTATCGATGAATAAATAAAAGAATATGCTTAGCTTTTCTTTTTTATATTTTAAAATCAGATAATAAATCAGTCCATCCAAGGAAAGGTAATTCACCAAGTCCTCAGAGGCGACAGTGGGAGAACATATCCACTACAGCGGTTAATGCTTTGGAAAGTGCGTCCATACTCACCTCCAGTTTAACCTCAGAGGACGACAGAGGTTGGTAGTAAGACTCAGTACTGTTATTTTATTACAGCTCATTTTCTAATAGTTATTTAATGTCCTAGAGTTTCGTGGGGTTTTTTTTGTTTTTTTTTTTTCATGTCATTTTGTGGAGGATCTTTGGTGGTACGGACAGGATGTATCTTGCTCATAGAGACAAGATAGTGGAGAGTAAAATATAATTAACTTTGCCTGAAACATGATCTGGAAGATATATGCTGATAACCTGATTTTATTTGGTACTAATTTTTTTTTAAGATTTATTTATTTATTTACTTTTATTCATTTTTACCCCCCCACACACACCATTTTGCTGTTTCTGTGTCCATTCGCTGGGCAATTCTCTGTTTATGTTTCCTGCCATCTCTTTTCATCCTTCTCCTCCTGTCTTCACCGGGATTCGATCCGGGGGACCTCCGATGTGGGAGAGAGGCGTTCTGCCACCTCTGCCACCTTAGTTCCTGGTTTTTGTGGGGTTTTTTTTGGTGCATCTCGTCTTGGCTCTTTGTGTCACTCTCCTGTTACATCAACATCCTGCTGCGCAGCTCAGCGGGGCCTGACACGCCCACACACAGGGCCTGGTGGCGCACCCGCTTGCAGGGCCTGACGGCGCTCCCGCATGTGGGGCCTGGTGGCCCACACGTCTTCTATATTTTTCTTTTTTTATTTTTACCGGGAGGTCCCGGGGATCGAACCCAGGTCCCTCCATATGGCAGACGGACGCCCAACCATTTGAGCCACATCCGCCCCCTCTAAG
>JAQZBX010072744.1:0-15026 GCA_029593785.1 Cabassous unicinctus | reverse complement strand
GAAAAAAAAAAAAAAATTAAAGGCATCCAAATAGGAAAAGAGGAAGTAAAACTCTCACTGTTTGCAGATGACAAGATCCTGTACTTAGAAAATCCTGACATATCCACAACAAAGCTACCTGAGCTAATAAATGAGTTCAGCAAAGTGGCAGGATACAAGATCAACATGCAAAAATCAGTAATGTTTTTGTACACTAGTACCGAACAATCTGAGGAGGAAATCAGGGGGAAAACTCCATTTTCAACAGCAACAAAAAGACTCAAATACCTAGGAGTTAATTTAACCAAAGTAGTACAAGACCTATATGCAGAAAACTACAAAACAATGCTAAAAGAAATTTAAAAAGACCTAAATAAATGGAAAGACATTCCGTGTTCACAGATTGGAAAAATAAATATCGTGAAGATGCCAAGCTTACCCAAACCGATTTATAGATTCAATGCAATACCAATCAAAATCTCAAAAGCTTACTTTACAGAATTAGAAAAGGCAATTACCAAATTCATTTGGAAGGGAAAGTGCACCTGAGTAGCCAAAAGCATTCTAAAAAAGAAGAGCGACATGGGAGGATTTCACTGCCTGACCTCGAAACATATTACAAAGCTACAAACGGTCAAAACAGCATGGTACCGGCATAAAGACAGACACATTGATCAGTGGAATACAATTGAGCACCCAGAAATAAACTCTCACCTATACAGTCAACTGGTTTTTTTGACGAACCTACCACGTTAATGTTAATGGGACAAAACAGTCTCTTCAACAAATGGTGCTGGGACAACTGGATATCTATAACCAAAAGAATGAAAGAGGACCCCTATCTCACTCCCTATATAACAATCAACTCAAAATGAATCAAAGACCTAAATATAAAAGAAAATGTAGGGAAACATTTTCAAGATCTTATAGTAGGTGGTGGTTTCTTGGACCTTACAGCCAAAGCACATGCAACAAAAGAAAAAAGATATAAACGGGACCTCCTCAAAATTAAACACTTTTGCACCTCACAGAACTTTGTCAAAAGGGTGGAAAGGCAGCCGATTCAATGGGAGAAAATATTTGGAAATCACATATCTGATAAGGGTTTAATATCCAAGATATAATATCCAAGATATATAAGGGTTTAATATCCAAGATATATAAAGATATTAAAACTCAACAATAAAATGACAAACGACACAATTAAAAAATGGGTAAAAGACTTGAATAGACATTTGTCCAAAGAAGAAATACAAATAGCAAAAAAACACATGAAGAAACGCTCAATCACTCATGATTAGGGAAGTGCAAATCAAAACTACAATGAGATATCATTTCACACCTATCAGAATGGCCACTATTAAAAAGTCAGAGAACTACAAGGGTTGGAGAGGATGTGGAGAGATAGGAACACTTATTCACTGCTGGTGGGAATGCAGAATGGTACAGCCACTGTGGAGGACTGTTTGGCAGTTCCTAAAGAAGTTGAATATAGACTTGCCATGTGACCTGGCAACACCACTACTGGGTATATACCCAGAAGAACTGAGAGCAGTGACACGAACAGACATCTGCACACCGATGTTCATAGCAACATTATTCACCATTGCCAAAAGTTGGAAGCAACCCAGGTGTCAACTGACGAATGGATAAACAAACTGTGGTCTATCACACGATGGAATATTATGAAGCTAAGAAGAAATGAAGTTGTAAAGCATATGACAACATGGATGAACCTGGAGGACATTATATCGAGCGAAGCAAGCCAGACACAAAAGGACAAATACTGTATGATTGTGTTACTATGAACCAAATATATTGTCTAACAGATTTTATGATTCAAAAAAAAATTTGCAGGTATCCAATACATTTAATTGAGAAATGTATGTTTTTATTCAACTGTGTTTTCTTTTTAGTTTTTAATTGTTTGTATTTTCAATTATTAAATGAACAAAGTTAAAAAAAAAAAACCACACAATTAGTTACTTTTTTGGTAAATACCTTCCCCCAAAGAGTAATAATAGAATATGAATTTGGTTCAAGGAAAAACTTAAAACATTAAGAATTCAAATTAAAGTGTATCTGGGAGGAGACATGTCTTTGTCTCCACCTTAAGCATAACTTTAAATCCACAGCATCTCTGCCTTCGGGTCGTTACAGAACTTGGCGCAGCGGGCCCTCGAATGCACTTTCCCCGAGTGTCCCAGACAGTGTCGCCAGCAACGTCCCGGGGGTCACAGCACAAGCGAAAAGTGAGTTTTGTGTGTTGTGCACATGACTGGATTGTTTGGGGGTAAACAAATATTTATCACATATTAAAATTTTATACATCAAAGGGATTAATTAAAAGTAAGTCAATCCTGGAAACATGCATGTGGGAGAGCTGTCAGTGGCTCTGCCCCTGCTACGTAACTGTCTCACCGAGGGCTGCCCACACCGAGAGGGTTAAGCCAAAGCTACCCCTCCTTTTTCTCATATGGCCAAGGGGTTATCATATGAAATTTAGTAATCTTATGTTTCCTTCACATTTTGGGGGTGAAGTATAAAATCTTAATTTGGCTTTAAAAAATGCATTTTTTCAAATCTATGAAAAAGAGAGGATTATTCAAAGTGACACTAGAATAATTAAAATAATTAAGCCATATAAACTTTCTTAGAAGCACAGGTGTATATGTAACTACTTAAACATGCAAAATATTCCTAATTTCAAATTAGTATTTACTATTTAAACTGATCTATATTTGAGTAAATAGGTCAATTCTTTTTGCTTTCTGAGAAACTGTTACAGCCAAGAGGAGCCTAAGGAAGCATGACACCTAATGTAATGTGGTGCCCTGCATGGGATTCTGGAACAAAAGCGGACATTACATAAAAACTAAGAAAAGCTGAATGAAGTATGGACCCTAGTTAATAATAAGGGATCACTAATGGTTCAGTAACCGTAACAAACATACCACACTAATGCAATAAATAAATAACTGGGGAAACTGGGTGCATGGTATATGGGAACTCTGCACTATCTTTGCAATTTTTCTGTAAACCTAAAATTATTCTAAAATTAAAAAAATAAAAAAAATAAAATAAAAAAGGGAGAGACAGTAGAGATAACATCCATGCTATCAAAGAACACTTTCCTAGAATGAAAAGAACGCAAATAATCGGAAAAATGCTTTGGATTAAAACACAACCTTCAACAGGGTAACTAAAGTGGCAAACTAGAAAGTGATTTTCAATTTGCTATATATATATATACATACAACTTAGCGCTGAAATGACCTTAGTTTGACTATTTCTCACACACAGACGCCAGTACCCTGTCGACTTTATAAGCAAGCCAATGCCCATTTGTGCTACACTCAGAATTGGTCTTACTGTACGATCATCTCTGAGTGCTGTTCTCTCTTTAGTTCTGTGCCAGTGAAATGCCATTCAGACTTCTTAGTCCACGGCAATGGGGCAGTGGAAACCAATGTAGAACTGAAGGAAAACATTTATGTTTACATTCCAATTCTGACAATTATTAGCTCCTTCTTAGTCCACTAGATTCCTATTAGAGCCTATGAAAGTCTCTTAATCTCTGTTAACCTCAGTTTCTTTGTATGTAAAATGAGAACAGAAACACTGTCTGGCTTTATCAAAGGAAATAACATTCGTGAAAGATTTTAAGAAACTGAAAAATGTTTTAGAAATATTATTATTAGACAATAATATCAACAATTGATTTGACTGAGATTTTATTTTTTATTGTTTTTTAGGAGGTACCGGGGATTGAACCCTGGACCTCATACATGTGAAGTACGCGCTCAACCACTGAGCTACACTAGCTCTACTACTTTTCTTTTTTTCAGACTTCAATTTAAATTGACTAAATTAAACATTTCTTTGGTATCATATTGCAGCATAATTAAATGTAAGACCTAAAATCAACACGTAATAAAGCATGGTAAAGGTGCAAAAAAATAAAATAGCAATATATTCTTCCAAGTGTACCGTGGACTACTATTAAATTAACATTTAATTATATCCAAAATTAATTAAAGAAGAATTGACATCTTTATAATATTCAATTTTGTTATCCAGGAGCATGTATTTCTCTCCATTTACTTAAGTCTTCTTTTATGTCCCTCACTAAAGTTTTCTTCACATTAAAAAAAAAAAGCATCATATTTTTCATTATATTGTTTCATGTATTTTTCTTTGAGGTTTCTAGCATAACCTGTCCATCATTTAGTACAAATTTAGGCAATAACACATATAAATTTATCAATATCTAACCTGAAAAGAAGATTCTTGTGCACTTTACACTGGCGTACATGGCGACTAATCGTATTTTCAATTTTATAGTAACACCATTTTGGGATGTGCAGAGGTCTGACATACCTTCACGTGGTAGGTTCTTTATCAGGAACTCAGCCTACCTACCATTTATTGATTTACCATTGCCTTTGAAAAGCTTTTTCTGGCACAACTTATTATGAAAATTTTGAACTAGAAAACAGAGGTGCTTTGGGGGAACACAGCTTTCTAAACGTGGCTGCTCCCCTTTGCACTGACCAAGGTCCACTGCCTGGAGCCGTCCTTCTAGCACTTTCTTTGCTTTACTTCTGCTAAGATCCGCCTTCGGGTCAGAGTTGTGGCCTCAAAATAATCCCTTTCTTCCAGCATTTCTTCAAGTGCATTCAAATTTCTGGTCTGCAGGGTGTAAAATCTCTCCTTGTTGTTCAGTAAGAGGCTATGAAATGAACGCTTGCAAAAATAAAAATAAAAAATAAAACTAAATAAAAGTAAATGCCTGCTTAGGTGAGGGCTCTGGCCTAGAGGGGGGCCACATGGGCTTCAGGGGGTCAGGGAGCCCTGTGGAAACGGAAACGACATGCAACTTCATGCTGCTCCGTAACCACGCTCAGACCCGGGAGGGAAGCCTGGTTTGTAAGGACAGACACTGAGCAAGCCCCCTTCTCCCCGCCCGGGCCCGGAAGCAGGCTAGCCCTCACCGCAGCTGCAGGGCTCAGCGCACCCAGCTAGAGGGCCCAAGGCCATCTCCGACCCGGAACACCTCCCTCTGACACAATGCCCAGCTCCAACAACACTCACTGCTCTCAGAGCACGCCATGGACTGAACTCCCAATATGCGTCTCATGACCAAACTCTCGATTTAAGAGTTTAAGATCTCACCTATCAGCAGGTCCTGATGAGGTATTTTTAATACTTAATATTAAAAGGAGTGTGGTTTCTTAAGTAACTGAACTAACTCCAACCATTTTTTGTTGTTTTGAATAAAATATTCCCAAACTATGGTTGCTCTTCGTACCCTCTGCTCTCAATAGCCACCCCCCTTTCTCCATCGTCTCCCTCCCTCCAAAGCCCTAGCTCCCTTCCATCCTCTGACACCAAGAGCATTCTCTGAGGCCACCAAATGCGTCTTTGCACAAAGTCTGGCCTCAATTTCTAATGGCTACCACTTTGGATAACCCCTGCCTGTCTTTCTCCTCTTTTTCACCTTTTCTTACTTCTATGGTAGAATGAAATACATACCCCAATTTAGACTACTCTTAATTAAATCCATATTCCTGTGGGTGTGAACCCTTTGTCAATAGGATCTCCTGAAGATGCTATTTTAGTTAAGGTATAGCACAACTGAGTGAGGCTGGGTTTTTAATCCGGATTACTAAAATCCTGTACAGATTTCTCTCAGTAGAAACTGAGAGAGAGAGAGAAAGCCACAGGGAGGAACTGAAAGCCAGAAGTCAACAGAACCCAGAAGAGAAAGGAGAGGACATCTCCATGACGCGAGGCAGGGACACAAGCCAAGGACGCCAACTGTCGCCGGCAGCCAGCGCCAGAGTGCTACAGACTTTGGGGAGAAAGCTTCGCCTTGTTGACACTGTGATTTTGGACTTCTAGCCTCAAAACCATGAGGCCATAAATTCTTTGTTTATGCCAACACATCGCATGATATTTGTCATGGCAGCCTGTCAAACTGAGACAATCCCTTCTCTACTTTCTTTTCTCCCTGTTTTCTACCGCTCCTCCCACATTTGTCAGCACTCACATTTTCACATGGTTAGACTTTTTCAGGTTAAGCTCTGAAGCATTTGGGCCCATGAACCCTTTCTGCGTCATCACTGTGTTGCCAGAGCCTAGCAAAATGTCTGGCACACGTTGTGTACCCAACAAATATTTGCTATATATTTGGTGGTCAGATAAAAGATAATGATTTCTTTGGTACCTTCCCAATTGGTCTGATGCTCCCACAACCACATATCTTATTCCAACTTCCAGCCTCATTGATTCATGCCCTTCCCCTCAGAATTACTGAGATAGATTTCATCCTTTTCCAGCTGGTTATGTATCTACCAAGTACTTTTACTTTGAACATATACACAATAGCCATTTGGCTCTTGTGAGTGTCACGAGCTCCCAGGAGCTAACTGGAGTGTATCTACATTATTTTCTTTGGAGAATCTGTCTCAGAAAATCAAACCCCTGATTGGATTAACAGCATCAATCATAAGTACCTGCTTTGCTCTAGGAAGGATCACACAGCTGTCACCCCAAAAGCGCCAGATCCAAGAGAGGTGTGCAGAATTGGGAAGACTCTTAAACTTGCTGAATTTAACTATTATCTATTCAAATGTATCTACTCATAAGTAGGTGCTCATCTGGAAATGAAATGTACTCATATACGAATAATTACCCCCAAAACATATTCAAAAGCAGTCTGTTCAGGATGCTAGCATCTCTTTATGACAGGGAGACCAGGGAGAAGGATTTATACTACACGTCTGCTTGTGCATGCATAAAATACGTATGTAAAACTATAGGAAAAAATAATTGCTTTGGATGCCTGTTGACTGGGGAATAGGGCTAGGAAGGGAGACTTTCAAATGTTTTGAATTTTGAACCATAATAATGTATTACCTATTCAAAAAGAATTAAATTACAAATATAAGAAATAAAACATTTGCTTGGGAGTGGGGCCTATGCACACACTATCCAACTTTAACAAAACTACAGTATCTTAGAATCAGAACAGAATGGTATCTCACTTATCTATATGTTCACCTTCTAGCTAGGTCACTGAAAAGAATTTTGGGCTCCAGATCTGAAAGTAATGTAGCGAAGCAGAAAGCTTCCTTTGACAATGGAAAAAAACTAATTTTCTACACAGGAAAATATTTTAAATTCTTACCCTTCTCCTTGCTGCCATTATTCTATTTTCCATCTTAACAAAAGTACAATTTATGCTGCATTGTAACAACAATCCTATCTGTCTTTCGAGCAAGTCCCAAAGAGTGCCATAAAGAACTGTGGCTAGGCCATTCTGAGATGCACAGGACATCCTACTTTTAATGTATGTATCTTGAAAACTGAAGAGCTGCCAGCTACAATCGGGCTACAGGTCATACACTAGGAAAACAGGGATGGAAAAGGACTGCCAGGTGAGTGTCAGTTCTGCCGAGTTATTAGTTATGGGTCTTTGGCAAACCAAATAATAATCTCTCTCAGCCCGATTCTTGACCCAAAGATGAGGATAATCATTTCCACCCTACCTTCTATAAGGTGGTTGTGAAGATACAAGTTATATAATAAATGTGAAACAAAATACAACAAAGTAGTAGCTTTTAAAAAAAGTACACACCTGCCAGAATGGCTAAAATTTAAGCGACAAACCACCAACTACTGATGCGGACAGGAGCAAGTGGAAATCTCACACAACTGGAGAGAGTGAAAATTGCCACCACCCCTCTCTAGGACACGGTTTGGCAGAAGCAACCACAGCTGAACACACGTGGCCCTCATAGCCCAGCAATTCCACTTCAGGATATATATACCCAACAGAAATGTGCACATACGTGCACCAAAAATTCATGTTTAAAATGTTCACAACATGGGGGACGGATGTGGCTCAAACGGTTGGGTGTCATCTCCCATACGGAGGGACCCAGTTTCGATCCCTGGGACCTCCCGGTAACAACAACAAAAAAAAGTAAAAAAATGTTCACAACAGCACTATTTCCAATGGCCAGAAACTTAAAACAATCCAAATGCCCTTCAACAGTAAAACAGATAAATAAATTGGAGTTCATACAGTGGAATACTATAAAACAATAAGAATGAACACACTACCACTAGATAACAGACACAGATGAACTCACAAACATGATGCCCAAAGAGAAGCCAGATATAAGAAAACATCCTGTACAATTTCACTTTATAAAGTTCAACAAATAGGCAAAACTAGTCTATGTTGTTAGACATCAGGAGAGTGGTCAGTCTAGTACCAGATCAGGCCACCGACCGGGATGGAGCTCCATGGGAACTTCTGGAGGGCTGTCGACGTCCTATTCTTATCTGGATGCTGGCTGCTTGAGTGGGCTCTTGCTGAAAAGTCCCTGAGCTGAACACGCTGAGCTGGGCTGTCCTCTGCCTGGCATGCACCTGCTTACGGTTTACTTAGGAGTCAAGTGCTGTAATACACAACTTTCTTTCCTATTGCTGCCCTTTGCCCCTAGACTCATGGGTGACCACCTACAGCCCGGTCTCTTGCTGACAAAAGCCCACAGGCTACAGCCACAGCCACTGGTCTGCGCGTGGCCCATTGCTACTTTCAGGCTACAATGGCAGGCAGAGTAGCCTGAAACCTTTTCTTCCTGGCCATTTACAGAAACGTTCGCCAGCTCCTGCCTAGACAAGACACCACAACTCCAGCCAGCATCACCACTGCAAGCCTGGGATGTCTATGACCTTCCATGTTTACCTCCCGTGCTCCCCGGTGGCACCACACTGAAGGTACAGGAGTGACAAAAGCATGAAGGGCTTATAGAGATGCAGATACACTCAGGATACATGACTACCTCGAGCAAACAGACCCCGTTGACTTAAGCTTAATATCCTCTCCTTAAAAGCAACAGAGGCTTTTGTCCCAGCCATAGAATAGAAGCCAGGATGCTCTCCTAAATAATCATCCTCAGAAGATTAAATGGTGATAAAATAAAGGCAGTTATCTGCTTGTATTTCACCACTTTGCCCGTTATCTGTATACTTTCCTGCACATCTTTTTTAACTCACCACTAAATGTCTACTATCAAGCATTTTCCAGCTGATCGAGGCAACAAGGAGCCTTAAGCCTTTGGCTTGCCACACAGTGACAGGCAAAGACATTCTTCCCAAGAATGTGCCGAGCCAGAGTTCCTGAGTATGGCCAGGCATCACTGGCACTTTGCACGGCTATTTCAGTAGTACAAGAATAAGCAACTTTTCATTCTACTGGCTATGTATGTATTTTAATGCGTCTTGGAAAAAGTATAATTAATACACTAAGCCTTTGACCTTATTGAAATCTCTTGAGGGAAAGAATGCAATTATAGATAGTACAGGAACATGTCCAAAACCATACAGGCCGTCCATGAGGCAGGGAGCATGCTTGTTTTCCAAGGTGGGGTTATCAAATTTAAATTAGCAGACATCTGTGCTATTCATGGCCTCAAAGGTGTTAGGATTGTTAAAATGGTGCTATGCTTCCTCACACTGCTAATTACCAGTGAGTTCACCGAAAACTATGTATTAAATAAAAGCATCGCAACATGATTTTCTTTTTTAATGCCAGCTCTAAACCTGACAGTGTTCCAGATTTAACTATTTACTCAAGGCCAATATCGATTCAGAAAATTTTAAAATATTCTCCTCTCTTATACTAAAAGTGCTTTGGATCAAGAATCACAGATTAAAATTCAAAAACCAATTAGACTTAAATTCAGAAAAATTAATTACATTTTCTAGTTCACATTTATAAGTAATTTTCCCAATACATTCAAGTGTCATATCATTTAAAAAAAATTAAATTAGATACTTCCCTCACACCACATACAAAACAAACCATAAAAAGCTAAACAAAAGGAAATGGATATGGCTAGAGCCGGCGAGCACCTGCTTCCCACAAGGGAGGTCCCGGGTTTGGTCCCTGGTGCCTCCAAAAAAAATAATAAAACAAACAAACAACAAGCAAACAAACGAAAAAACCAACTCAGGAGACGATGTGGCTCAGTGGTTGTACGAGGTCCCAGGTTCAACCCCTGGCCCTGGTACCTTAAAATAAAGCTAAACAAGAGTATTAGAAGAAAAAAATGTTATACAATCTTGAGGTTGGGAAAGTCTCCCTAAGCAATTCAGCCCTCGTGTTCCTGGGTAACCAAATGAGCTGAAAAATATGTACACACAAAAACCTGCCCACAAATGTTTAAAGCAGCTTTATTCATAATAGCCAAATACTGAAAGCAAGAAAGATGCCCTTCAGAAGGTGAACAGATAATCTATGGTACATCCATACGGTGGAATATTATTCGGTGATAAAAAGATAAAAATAAATAAAAAAGATTAAAAAATAAAAGATAAATGGAAACTTTCAAGCCACAAAGAGACCTTAATCTTAACTCTTAAATGTATATTGCTAAGTAAAAGAAGCCAGTCTGAAAAAGCTACACACTATATAATTTCAACTATATGACATTCTGGAAAAGGCAAAACTATATAGAAAAGGTGAAAGGACCAGTAGTTGCCAGTGGTCTGGGGAGAGTTGGGGAGATGAAGAGGTAGCACACGGGATTTTTAGGGCAGTTAAGACTATTGTTTGAGACCATAAAGGTGGACATATGACTTTATGCACTTGTCAAAATCCATACAACTATACAGAACAGTGAACTCTAAAGCAAACTATGGACTTTAGCTAATAATTATGTATCAATTGTAACAAATGTTCCACACTAGTGCAAGAACTTGACAGGAAAACTGCATGTGGGGAAGAGAGGAGTATATGGGAATTCTCTTTACTTTCTGCTCCATTTACCATAAACCTAAAACTGCTATTAAAAAGTCTACTCAGGAGGAGCAGATGTGGCTCAAGTGGTTGAGCACCAGCCTCCTGCATGGGAGGTCCTGGGTTTGGTTCCCGGTGCCTCCTGAAAAAAGAAAAAAAAACAAATAACAAGCAAAACTAACGACAAAACCGACTCAGGGAAGCTGATGTGGCTCAGTGGTTGAGCACCAGCTTCCCACACATGAGGTCTCAGGTTCAATCCCCCACCTCCGGTACCTCAAAAAAAAAAAAAAAGTCTATTGATAAAATTTTTAAATAAGATATACAACCCAATAGAAACTGGCCAAAGACAAACAGGAACTCCACAAAAGAAAACAAATGGCCAAAAAACATAAAAACCTTATTAGCAAAGAACTGCAAATTAAAAATCAAAATGAGATGCCGGGAAGCAGATGTGGCTCAGGCACTTGGATGCCCACCTTCCACATGGAATGTGCTAGGTTCAGTGCAGATGCCTCCTAAAGAAGACAAATAAACAATGAGCAGACATCAAGCAAAAACTACAAGCAGACAACGGGGAAAAAAAAAAAGCAGACAAGCAAAAAATAATAAGAGATGTCACTAAACCCACAAAAATGGCTAAAATTTAAAGATTGTTGCTGAGACTATAGAGCAAATGGAACCCTCACACACTGCTAGAAGAGGGTAAGATGGTACAATCATTCTGGAAAACTGCTGGGCAGTATCCTCTATATCCCAGAAATTCACAAGTATGTTCATCAGAAGACATATAAAAAAATATTTGTAGCAGCATTTATTCATAATAGCCAAAAACTGGAAGCAACTCAAATATCAATAGCAGAATGAATTTAAGTGTGGTATGTTCTTACAATGGAATACTTTATAGCTATGAAAATGCACACCTTTCTGCTACATAGTAACAAAGATGAGTCATATAAACAAATATTGAATGAATGAAGTCCTAACCAAAAGAGTACTATGTAATTTGATTTGGTTTTAAAGCAGGTAAAAGTAATCTCTGGTGCTACAATTCAGGACAGTGGCTGGGGGAGACAGAATGGTGGAGACAGGAAGGAAGCAGCAGAGGTGCTAGATGCTGGGGACAATTCATGAAGCCCCTCAATTACCACCTGTGCACTCTTCTATGTAGATGTCCTATTCAATTAAAATAACTACTTAAATATAGGGAAGAGGTTTCAAATTAACAGACACATTTCTGTCTTCTCTTGAAAAAGCTACAGAGTAAGGACATAGCAGGTGCTCAATAAATCATCCCCCTCCCACCACCACCAACCTATAGATGCGGCTTACTTTATATCCTAATGAGCTATTACTTCAAGAAATGCTTTTTGAGTAAGCCTACTCCCACTCCCTTCTCTAGTCGCAGTTCAGACATCACTTTCTCCAGGAGGCCTAAACTTCGTCAAGCACCTTTCACCTGCAGCCATAAACTCCCATCACAAGGCAGAGCTCATGTCTCCACGGTTCACCTGGCATGGTGCCCATCTACCACAGCAAGTGCTTTAAAAATACCTGTTGAATGAGTGAATTAACCCATTTAAAAGGCTTTGTATTTGCCAAGGCACAACCATGAAATGCAGGTTCTGGACTCAAATAAAGGGAAATTCAAATCCAACTCTGTCTGGCACTTGCTGGCTGGCTGGACATTCCAAGTCAATTAACTCTTAACCTCTTTTAGCCTCATTTCCCCCATCTGTAAAAATCCCCACACAACTTGGAGGGTTTTCTTGGGAATAGAATTCATAATATGATGACACAAAATAAACCATTTGAAATTATGAGAAACAGTATTAAGAGAATAACTGAGAGAACAATGGTGGAAATATTTTGGTGTCAGGACCTCCTTACATTCTTAAGCATTATTGAGGACCCCAAAGACCTTTCATTTATGTAGGTCAGATCTAGGAATACTTTTCTTATTAGAAATTAAAGCTGAGTCATTTCTAAACTATTTATTAACTCATCTAGAATTTAAACCTGTTATATGTTAACATAAGCACTTTATTATGAAAAATAACTATTCAAAAAAATAGTAAGAAGTGTTACATTTTGCAAATCTTTTAATATCTGGTTTAGCTGAAGACAGTTGGGATACTCATCTGCTTGTGCATCCACTCTGTGGCAACGTTTTGTTTCTGACTGAACTTCATGAAGAAACTCCAGCCTCAGCCTGGTACCCCAATGTCCTGCTTCGTGTTAAAGAGACGGCAGTTTTACCCTCCAGCGCTTCGGTACAATTAGTGTCAACGTCAACCAAGTGAAAAAGCAAAACAGTCTTAGTATCATGATGTAAATATTTACTGTACAAACCCGTCAAAAGAGCTCAGGGCACCCCCGGGCATCCGCGAGCCACACTCTGGGAGCCGCGGCGGCAGAGGCTGAAGGAGAGCCTCTGCAGGAGCTGAAGCGGCTGCCCCAGACCTGGGCCGGGAGCCAACGTGTGCCGTCAGGGCACGGAAAGACCCCCGCTGGCCGGAGCCAGGGTAGAGAAGGGCCCGGGCGGCAGGGCCTGGGCGCCTGGAGCCTGTGCTGGAGGGGGCTGAAGAGCATTCCTCTGGAGGTGACAGACTACAGGACGAGACCAGCAGGGCCTGCGTAGACGGCTCCTGTGCAAGACCACCTGCAGGATGGTGAGGCTGGAAACGGAAAGAGCAGGGCAGACTGGACACTCAACCTTGCGGAAGACGCTACAAGACTGATTCACGAAGTATCTTGGGAACAAGGGAAAGAGAATCACTCTTAGGTTTCGGGCTTGAACAACCAACCAGATGCAACCAAATGACGCCATTTGTTAAAAGGAGGACGACGTTGCCAGCCCTGTCAATGCAAATTTCACATTCTTCATCCCGGGCCTGAGAGACAACTGAGGACACCACACCTTACATAATTCCCAGCAGGAGGTGCGTTTGGCCAAGGCCAAAGCAGCAAGAGGGGCCTCCTTCCAGGCACCACAGGCGAGCAATAGAAATCCTGAGCACAGTTACATGCCTGTGTCACCATGCCGCCAGCATTTCTCTAGGCTGCCCGTGAGGCTTTATGAAGAGCATAAATTCTGCATCCATAGCCTCGCTCCAATTTACAGGTCTCCTAACCTTATCAGTTACAATAACAACAATAATAATTTCTAGTTAAGTGTGTCCTGTTGTAAGTTAACCCTGGCTCCCAGGGTTAACCTCTTCCTCCCTAAAGGTTCTAGAGAGGACAAAATTAAACATATTACCCTGCACTGTTACAATATAAGAACAAGGTCGGTTCTTAACAGTCAGTGCACTGGCCTATCACCACTGCACATCTCTCTCTGCTCTTTAACCACAAGCTCTTTAACGAGCTTCAGTTCGCTCCTCCTCAAAAGAGAGGAGTAACACTGAGTCACTAACCCAAGCAGACAGCTACATAAAAGTAAATCACCAATTCCTATACACTTACGGGCTTCGAGGCTTTGCAAACTCAAAGGCTTTGCAAACACTAAGAGCAGCCCTAATTAAGGAAACTTTTAGGTGACATTTCAGATACAGCAAACTTTAGAACTAAGAGCTAGGAAACATTTTCGCAGGCCAGGAATAAATTATGCACTCAAGCCACACTCCATGCCTTCCGATCCCCATAAGCCAGTCCACTTCCAAGAACTGTGCAACAAATGCACTCAGATTTTACTCTGCAGTAAAAGACAATCGTTTTAATCAGGCTTTTGAAAGAACTGAAAGCAAACAAACCACGACTGAGGGAAAGGTGGACGATGTGTGGTTAAACTTTCCATAACTGTGCCTCTTTGGAATTTTTTCTTCATTGTCCTCGTCTTAGCAAAACAAAGTTGTTGCTTCATTAACTTAGCAAAGTACCACCCATGATCAAATTAATCAAGAAAAGACTTCCTGAACGCCTACTGTGTGCGACGCGTCGATACGCATGACTCAGTCATACAAAGAAGTTACGTTTTAGGTGCGAACCTCCTCAAATAAATACCCCAACGGCTAGGCCTTTTTGGGGGCGCTCAATAGTGCAAAGCAAACAGCCTAGAAGCTCTCAGCTTTAGGCTTCAACCCCTTCGCACGCTTCTCAACAAGGGCTAAGAGCAAACTGACAAACTGCAACACCAGGAAGCGAGAAGCGAGAAGCGAGCGCGGAGCCCTTCGGCGGAGGCGACCAGAGCAGGCAGAGGGCACGTGGGCCGGGGCCGCCGGGGAGCTGG
>JAQZBX010072743.1:0-15025 GCA_029593785.1 Cabassous unicinctus | reverse complement strand
TTGAAACATTGCTACTAACCATGGTCAATTATTTATATTATGGTTTACATTTTGGACCATACACTTTTATAAATTTTGATGAAATTTAACATGGCCTATTTCCATCATTGCAAGATCATGTAGAACAATTCCATTGCCCACAAAATGCCCCATGTTCCATCTATTCTATTTATCCCTCCCCTTCCACTTGGAACCAAGGTAACCACTGAGCATCAATACTTGAAGAACAAGAAGCATAGTTGCATGCAACAACATTGAGAGCTTGACTTTCTGGCCTGTCTTTCTCTATTAGGCACTGTCTATGCTCTTGTGAGAATTCTGCCCCTCTCTTTGAGAACATTGGGGGACTCCTCAAGATGGGGGTCCAACACCTTCCTCCTCATTATGTGGGTCTCCACCCACTGATTCAACACACTATGACAAGATGAACACTCACACAATCCCTAGAGGCCTGGCCCAGGATCACCCTGTCTTGCATGCCCCCCGCATCCAACACCCTAAACCAGCAACCCTCTCCTGCCATATTTGCCAAAAGAACATTTCCAACATTACAGTTCCAACCACATACCTGCAAATCCCCAGAGTTCACCTGCTCAGTCCCTCAACCTTTCCCCCAGTTCCATGGAAAGCCTGACCCATTCTACTCACTTACTCCCATCACAGACCTGCACCACCCATCCTAATAGAATCACTGAACCACTTTCACACCATTCCAATGCAAAACTAGATGCCTCAACCCCATCATAGACTCCATTTATATAGAAATCTGCACACAACCCTCTTTTTCCTTTTTGTGTCCTGTACATTTATCTCCCAGACTCTGGCTCTGTGAATCTGTTCAATTTGCTTAATTCATATCAGTGAGGTGATGTAATATTTGTCCTTCAATGCCTGGATTGCTTCACTCAATGTACGGTCTTCAAGATTCACCCATGTTATACCATGTGCTAATATTGCATTCCTTCTTACAACTGAGTAATATTCTGTTGTATGCATATACCACAATTTGTTTATCTACTCATCTGTTAATGGACATTTGGGTTGTTTCCAACTTTTGCCAATAGTGAATAATGCTGCTATGAAGGTTGTTGTGCATATATTTGTTCATGAAACTGCTTTTAATTCTTCTTGGTCTATACCCAGCAGTAGAATTGCTGGATCATTTGGCAGTTCTATAGTTAGCTTCCTGAGGAACTGCCAAACTGTCTTCCACAATGGCTGGACCATTCTACATTCCCTCCAGCAGTGGATGAGGGCTCCCTTTCCTCCACATCCACTCCAACACTTATAGTCCTTTGCTTTTTTAATAGCCACCAGTCTAATGAGTATAAGATGGTATCTCATTGTAGTTTTGATTTGCATTTCTCTAATAGCTAGTGATGTTGAGCAACTTTTCATGTGCTTTTTAGTTATTTGTATTTCTTCCTTACAGAAGTGTCTTTTCAGGTCATTTGCCCACTTTTTAAATGGGTTGTTTGTCTTTTAATTTTGAGGTGTAGGATTTCTTTATATATGATGGATATTAGGCTCCTATCAGATATATGGTTGCTAAATATTTTATCCTATTGGGTAGGCTGCCTTTTTACTTTCTTGATAACCTCCTTTGAGGTGCAGAAGATTTAAATTTTGAGGAGATCCCATTTATCTATTTTTCTTTCATTGCTAGTGCTTTGTGTGTAAAGTCCATGAAAACATTTACTAATACAATATCTTGTAGATCCTTCTCTACATTATCTTCCAAAATTGTTATGATCTTGGCTGATATATTTAGATCTTTGATCCATCTTGAGTTAATTTTTGCATAAGTTGTGAGATGGTGTTCCTCTGAATATCTTTTAGATATGGATATATTACTATGTTGATAAAGTTTTCTTCTGTCCCTATGTATGGAAGTATAATTAACAGGAAAGTGTACTGTATTTTGTCAAAACATTTTTCTGCATCTATAGAGATGATCACATGATTTATACTTTTCAGTCTATTTATGCAATGTACTACATTGATTGATTTTCTTATGTATGTTATGGTATGAACCATCCTTTCATACCAGGGATGAAACCCAATTAGTCATAGTGTACAATTCTTTTGATATATTGTTGAACATGATTAGCAAGTATTTTGTTGAGGGTTTGGGCATATAGGCTCATTAGAGAGATTGCTCTATAGTTGTCCTTTCTCATGGCATTTTTGGATTTGATATGAAGGTGATGTTAGCATCATAAAATGAGTTAAGTCATGTTTCCTCCACTTCTTTTTTTTTGGAAGAGTTTATGCAGGATTGGTGTTAGTTCTTTCTGGAATGTTTGGTAGAATTTATCTGTGAAGCCATCTGGTCCTGGGCTTTTCTTAGCTGGGAGGTTTTTGATGACTAATTCAGTCAACTCATTTGGCTGTTGAGTTTATCAGTTTCTTCTTTTGTCAATGTAGGCTGCTTGTGTGTTTCTAGGTATTTTTCCATTTCCTCTAAATGATCTATCTTGTTGGCATACAATTTTTCAAATATTCACTTATGACACATCTTACTTCTGTGGGATCAATGGTTATATCCCCTCCCTCATATCTTATTTTATGTATATGCATGCAACTACTCTCTTTTTTTGTTGTTAGTCTAGTTAAGGGTTTGTCAATTTTATTAATTTTCTCAAAGAACTAGCTTTTGGGTTTGATTATTTTTTCTAGTGCTTTCTTATTTTCAATTTAATTTAGCTCTGCTCTAATCTTTGTTATTTCCTTCTTTCTAATTCCTTTGGGGGTGTTTTGTTGTTCTTTTTCTAATGCCTCCAGGTGTGCTCTTATGTCTTTAAGTTTAGCTCTCCCTTCTTAATTAATATAGGCATTTATGGTTATGAATTTCCCTCTCAGTACAGCTTTTGCTGCATCCCATGGGTTTTAGTATTGTGTGTTGTCATTTTCATGTATTTCAAGGTAATTACTGATTTATTTTGCAATTTCCTTCTTGGCTTATTAATTGTCTAAGAGTGTGTTTTATAACTTTCATATCTTTGGCCTAATCTGTTTCTCTGCCCCTTACTGATTTCCAGTTTCATTCCATTGTGGTCAGAAAAAATACTTTGTATAATTTCAATTGTTCTGAATTAATTTAGAGTTGTTGTGTGGCCTAACATGTTGTCTATCCTGGAGGATGATCAATGTGCACTTGAGAAGAATGTATATCTCAGTTTATTTGGGTATAATGTCCTGCATATGTATATTAGATCCAGATTCTCTAGTGCATTATTCAAAGTCTTTGTTTCTTTATTGTAAGAGACAATAAATCTGTAAAGATGTTATGTCCAATGCTTATAATGGTGTATTAAAGTCCCCCATTATAATTGGAGAGCAATCTAGTTCTCCACTTGGTTTTTTCAATGTTTGCCTCATATATTTTGAGTCATTGTGGTTTGGTGCATAAAGGTTTATGGTGGTTCTTTCTTCTTGATAGATTACCTCTTTTTAAAATATATAGTGTCAGTCTTTGTCTCTTACAAGAGTTTTGTATTTAAAGTCTATTTTGTCAAATATCAGCATAGGTACTACCGAACATTTTTTACTTACTTTTTCCATGTAAAATAGTTTTCCAACCATTTATTTTCAGCCTCCTTGCATACCTCAGTCTAAGGTGAGGTTCTTGCATACAGCATATAGATTAATCGTATTTCCTT
The DNA here is from genome assembly GCA_029593785.1 of Cabassous unicinctus. Classification (NCBI taxonomy): domain Eukaryota; kingdom Metazoa; phylum Chordata; class Mammalia; order Cingulata; family Chlamyphoridae; genus Cabassous; species Cabassous unicinctus. The sequence goes on along the minus strand of JAQZBX010072743.1, from coordinate 11,363 downwards.
ATCCATTCTGCTAATTTGTGTCTCTTGATTGGAGAGTTTAATCCATTAACATTCAATGGTATTATTGTTAGGAAATTATTTACATTAGTCATATTATCTTTAGTTTTATGCATGCCATATTATGTTTCCATTTCTCTTTTTCTCTTTTTTCTTATTCTTACACTCTCTTCTAACTCTTTCCATTTCCTTTTTCTTTTTCCCTTCAAACCTCAGAACTCCCTTTAGTATTTCTTGAAGTGCAGTTTTCTTATTGACAAACGCTCTTAATTTCTGTTTATCTATGAATATTTTGAACTTTCCCTCATTTTTGAATTCTAGCTTTGCTATATTGAGAATTATTGCCTTGAAGAATTGTTTTCTTTTTTCTTCTTTTGTCAAAACACTGCTTTATTGCCTCCATAGTTCCAAATAAGAAGTCAGCACTTAATCTTGTGCTTCCCTTGTATGTGATGCATTTCTTTTCTCTTTCTGCTTTCAGTATTATCACTTTGTCTTGAGATTGGACACTTTGACCAGTATATATCTTAGGGTAGGCCTGTTGGGATTAATATTGTTTGAGGTGTGCTGTGCTTGCTGAACATGTACATTCATGTCCTTCAATAGAGTTGGAAAAATTTCAGCCATTATTTCCTCCAACACTCCTTCTGTCCCCTTTCCCTCTCTTCTTCTTCTGAGATGCCTATAGTGTGTATGTTTGTTTGTTTCATGTTGTCATTCAAGTCCCTAAGTCCCTGCTGGATTTTTTTCTATTTTTTTATTTATCTGTTCTACTATCTGTCTGATTTCTGATGTACTGTTTTCCACATCACTAATTCTTTCTTCTGACTTTTCAAATCTGCTGCTATGTGCTTCCAGTGTAGTTTTGATTTCTTGTATTGTGTGATTCATCACCATCATATCCGTTAACTTTTAGGTATGTTTGCAATTTATTTCGTATGTTCTCCCAGCATCTTCTTAATATCCTTAATCTCTTCCTTCAGTTCTTAAATTGATTCCTGATATTTATTTGGGCATCTCTGATTAGTTGTTCCATGTTCTTCATGTCCTCCTGTTTTCTGTTTTTTTTTCATTAAACTGAACCATGTCTTTCTATTTCTTAGTATGGCTTGTAATATTTTGTTGATGTCTACACATCTGTTTATCTTGATGGGTTTATTTGGTTGGTTAGCTTCTCTTTTGACTTTAGGGTTTTATTTTGTTGTTGCTTTTGTCTGTGTGGTAAGTTTTCAGTTTCACATTTCATTCTTCTTATTCTTTTTCTTTGTTTTTCTCTATGTTCCCTTTGGGGAAAAAAAAGAATTAAGACCAGAGAAAAGGAGAGAAATGAGGGGAAAAAGAATAATATTAATAATAATAAAACAGGTAGAAGAGGAATCATACAAGACCAAAGAAAATAAATAATTAAAATGTGTAAATAATCATAAGAAATACAGGGGAATAATAATTAAAAATGGAATAGAAAAAAATGAGATGAGGAACAAAAGAGAGAAAAATATATAGAATGAATTAAAAAGCCCGAATGATGACCAGAGGAAAAGAAAAATAACAAAAAATAAATAGTGAAAAAAGAAAATGGAGAAATAAAGATAGATAAAGAGAGAGAAAATAATGAAGTCCAAACAAAAAGAGATGGAATGAAAGAAAAACAAAAGAAAACAAAAGATAGAAAAGGGAAGGAAAGAAAAGAAATAATATAGGTATAAAAAATTGGTAAAAGAGGAAAGAAAGTAGAAACAAAGAAATGGGAAACAAAACAAACAAGAAACAAAAGAGCAGTCACTAAAAGAAAAAAAGAATGAAAAACAGCCATCCTCCTAAAAAACAACAACAACAAAACAACAACAACAAAAAAAAACATGGGTCCAAGTAAACCTAAAACTGAAAGCATGTATATATGATCCTCTCATAAGGTAGTAGCTGGATGCCTGGTAACCCAGACTGCAGAATTAAACCAGGTGCTTCATATATGCAAGATTGGAATTCCTCCACTGAGCCAAATTGTCTCCTTGAGTTGTTTTGGCTTCAGATAGATATCTGTCCCCTTTCCCTCAGGCATTGAAGACTACAGTTTGCTACAGTCCTGCTATTTATGCATCTGTCCCACTCCCTCTCTAATCTAGTTCCTTTCTCTCCCCTGGTGACTGGGCAGGACAGCCTGCCTGAGCAGATTACCCTCCCCTATCCCTGTCAGGTCAGGGTCCCTTCGAGAGATTGAAAGGGGGCTCAGCTGACCAAATTCACCACAAAAAAATTGACTCTTCACCCTCTGTCAGACCCCTCTTCTTCCCTGAAAGAACCATCATCTCAATCTTTAAATGTCTGCCACAGCTTTCTAGATTGACTCCCTGTTTTCTTCCTTAGCCACCTTGAGTCTATCTCAATGAAGAGACCAGAGTGATGCTGTTAAACTGTAGGATCTATCATGTCACATTTCTTCAAAAAACCTACAAGGATTCCCATCACATTAAGTGTGAAAATCAATATATTTACTGGAGCCTACAGGTCCAACATGATCTTGCTACTATTTCTTACTTATGTGAACTCATTCTTTATCTTTTTTACTATCATGCTCATTTTGGAGTGGCCACACTGACCTCCTCACTCTTCCCTATCACATTAGGTCTGATGCCTGGAATATTTGTACTTTTCCTTCATCCTGAACTTCCTTTTCCCAAGAAAACTGCATGGGTCTTTTCTCATGCTCTTTCTCTTAAGACCATCCCTTACAACCTATTTAAATATTTACCTGCTCCATCCCTCATCAGTATTGCATTTGTTTTCCATAAAAGTTATCCAGGTCTAGCATTCTAACATTCTATATATTTTTCTTATGTGTTTTCTTTCATTTCTGTTTTCCTCCACATTGAAAGCCTTCAGTTCACAAGATTTTTGCCAATAACGTTCAATTCTATATAACCAACACCTATTAGAGTGCATTAATAAGGGTACTGAATACATAACTTTTAAAGGTGATGATATTGGGGCACAGAGAGGTTTTCTAGATTGTTCATAGTCAGTCAACAGGTTAAAGGACAAGCTCAAATTTGAACCTTGGCAGACTGACTTTAGAGCTCACATTCTTTATCACTACTTCATCAAGTGATATTTATCTAAGACAGTATGCCACTATTATCAGCGTTGAAAAGATATATTACCTTATATTATTATATTAAAAAGTGTTAAATAGATTTTGAGAAGGCTATGTTGCTGGCAGATATCACTGGAACTGCTAAGAGAAGAGAGTGTAATTTTTGAGATAGCTGTAAAATGTCCACAAACATTAATGTATAGTCTTATTTACATAAAGAAAGAACTTTGTAAAGGAAAGAGTGATTTACTTGGTGATGAGATTGGGCTGGGGAGATAACATGTATTGTTTAGGTGTAGATTGCCTCCTGTAAGAAAGGACTTCAGAAATAGACTGGCTTAACATAAGTGTAAGTATAATCATTCAGCACTGGGTATAACAGTGCAGATTTTAGATGCCTAGGCTTTGTGAGTGGCTCTTTTCTTTGAGTTAAGCCTGAAACCCATGTTTCTTCTATGTTATTGGTCTACTATATACTAAGATGTTGTCGTCTTCTGGATGGTTGAAGTTGTTTCACACAATATTTTGTACACCTGGAAGTCTGAGGGAAAGGTGATATTTTAACATTTTGAAAACAGTTTCAGATTTTTTCATTTGGAAGGTTTTTAGGAAAAACTTAATTTCTTTAATAAACATATTACTAATAGAGTAACAAATTTTTTCTGATGTGAGCTTTTATGAAACAGTACATATCCTCTAAATTATCAGAGTTAACAACTATAACTTGTTTATAACATTTTCTTACTATCCTTTTAATATTTGTTTGTGACTATAGTGATACTCCTGCTTAATCCCTTATCTTTGTAAATTTTTCTCTTGTTTTAGAGGTTTAGCTGGGGAATATTATATGCATGTTTAATTTATAACATTCTGCCTAATATAAAATATCACATAACTTAAAAACCTTAAAAGTGTAAAATAGTAGACATTCAATTCTTGTTTCCCATTTTGCTATTTTTCTGATATAAATTTTAATTTTATAAGTGGTTCAAACCCAATAATTCATCAATCTGGTTTTGTTTTATGCAATTATTTTTAAAGCCATCAAAATTTTACAAGTCAAATTTACCTTCGTTTTTACATTTTTAGCATAGTTTATATCTATGTTTACAAACAACTCTCCTGTTATCATATTCCTTCCTGGATAATTCTTAAAATACAGGGTAGCTAGAAAAAATATTTTTTGAATTTGTTAATTTTTCTAAAATATCTTTTTACATTCTTAAATTTGAAAGTTGTTTACAGTTGATATTGAATTCTGTGAAGTATTTTTATCTTTCAGTACTTTAAATATATGTTTTCCGTTATCTTCCTGCTTTTATCATTCTAGATGGCACATCATTTATAAAAGTTATGTTTTTTCTTCTGTATGTGATACGTATTTTCCTCTGACTGACTTTGTAATTTTATGCATATGTTTAATTTTTCAGAAGTCAGTCTTATGAATCTCAGTGTGTTTATGTTCGGCTAATTTGCTTTATGGATTTATCCTTCCTGGGTGCTCGATGACATTTGTAGCCCTAAGCTGTGATGGATTTGTGTATTTTTGGAAAAGTCTTGTCCACTATTTCCTTAAATATTTCTTGTGGTTGATTCCCTCTCTATTCTTATCACTGAACTCTAATTGCATGTAAATTACACTGCCTTATATAGCTCTACAACTCTTGGATAATTTCTTCCCATTCTGTTTTTCTATCAATGACTTTCTTTTTCTTCAATTCCTATTGGATTATCTTCAGGTTTACTCATTCTTTTGTCAGTTGTACTGAATCTACTGATGAACTTTGTAAAAGTAATTCTTCAATTCTGATACCATGTTTGTCTCTGTGTGTTTTTAAAAATTTTATTTCTAGGCTTTCATTGGATACTATCTTATAGTATCCATCCTCTGATGAAATTTTCCATGTATCTACATGCTGTTTATACTCTCAATTAGATATTTTAAGCTAGTAATTGTAAATGATCTTTAGTCAAAGATCACTAGGAATATATGTGTTTTAATAATTTGGCTGTATTTCTTAATGCAGTGAAGAAGAACATATGCCATGAGGAAATATGCAGGTTCTAAGTAAGAGGGTGTTAGAAAGGACCTATGTTAGGATTTAGGTTTTGTCTGGATAATTAGGGGGAGGATATAAGGAAACATAAGCATGTTATACATTGAATGCTCTCAGAAAGAAGGAAGGAATTCTAGGATTAAGTATCTCAATAAATCTTTTCTATTGTGAAGACTACAGTAAGAATAAATCTGTAGTTGGCAAAGTAATAACAGTCTGAAAGATTTGCCAAATCTAGTGAAAACAATTCTCCCTTACTTAAAATATTCTTTTCTCCCTTATTTCTACAATTGACTTGAAAAAGACCATGATTACTTCATAAGGTATGATCAGCAGGCCTGATAGTCAGTTGACACCAGGAAAAGAACATTTTGTGCTTTCATTCTACGTATTTCGTGATTAAAAGCAGGGACTCTGTAGTCAGGAAACTCAGTTTTGAATGCTATCACTTATATGTGCTATGTAGTTTTGGCAAATTACTGAAAATATATATGTCTCTCTTTTCCCATAAGTTATTTATGATGATAAGTAACAATAGGCTTCTGTCATGGAATTGATGTATGGATAAATGAGTTAGTATACATAAAACATTCAAATATTGTTCAGCAACAAAAAGTACTAACAAATTGCTATTAATAATTACTCATTTTTTTACTAACCATTCATTATATACTGAATAGACAGTATTTTCCAGAAACTACATTATTTAGGATATAAATGTGTGGATAGACAAAAACTTTATTCAAGTTACAGTGTCAGTTTAGTGGTGGATCTATATTGTAATCAAACTTTCATATAAAAATGATATTTTTTGCATTGAGTAAATAAATATTGTGAGTAAATAAATTATAAGTGTTTTAAGTGGTAAAAAAAAGAGTGTTCCAATGAGGGCAATGGAAATCTAAAAATTAGTACATGTCAAAAAGATAATTGAGTTGAGCTATGAACACTGAAAAGTTATTATCCTGAGATTTTAAAGTACCATTTTACATATTGACTTCATGAATAGAAAATCATGGATATTTTCTATTCTCAACATGTTGTTTCTACTTGACTAGGAGACCATGGTGATAGTGTGGTTTTCATAAAGATTAATTAACATGATATCAATTTGAAAATTTGTGGACTGAATTATTTGTCAGATATTAATATGCAAAAGTGAATGCACCCTGGATTCTAGTGCTAATCTCTTTCCTTATCATATGTATTAGTCAGCCAAAGGGGTGCTAATGTGAAATACCAAAAATAGGTTGGTCTTTATAAAGGGTTTTTATTGGGGGTAGTAGTCCACAGATACCAGGCCATAAAGTGTTAAGTTTCTTCTCTCACCAAAATCCATTGCCACATGTTACAGCAAGACAGCTGCCAACATTTGCCGGTGTTCAGGCTTCTTGGGTTCCTCTCTTCCTGGGACTTTTCTCTCTGGGCTTATCTCCTCTGGTTCCTCCACAAGGTCAGCTGTAGACTATCAGGCAAATTGCTCAGTTCTCTTCTCCTGGAGCCTTCTTTCCAACATCAAAACTGCTTCTCAAAAACTGCTTCAACTCTGTTCTTGCCATGCCTTTTATATTTGATTCACCACCCATCAAGGGGTGGGGCTCAACACCCTACTGACGTGCACCAGTCAACACATTAATCATAACTTAACCATGCCCAGATTAACAGATCAGTTTACAAGAATGATCCAATTATATTCTTGGAATTCATAATTACATCAAATTCCCAAATGGCTATATTCCACCCACTGAATTCCACAAATGCATTACAATAGTAAAAAAAACTTAAATCAGTAACAATGCAAGTACAAAATCATATCATAATCATTTTAAAGAAATACAGTTTCTCTTCAGGCAAAATCTCATCTGCTTTATACCTCTGAAACTTACAAAACCATTTAACTGCTTCCAATACACAAATGGAAAGACAAAGGATAAACATTTTCATTATCATAAGGAAAATTGGCATGTTAAACATGAGTCATGGATTCTCTATAGTTCAGTAAACCTGAAGGGCATCCTCCATTCAATTTCAAAGTCTGAGAGTCATTCTTAAGAAGATGGTTTCTTCTCCTTGTGGCCACATGGGGACCCACCTTTTCCACAGGCTTGTCCAATGGCCACTTTCTTGGTTCCGCCCTCTTCAAGCATCTGGGTGTCAACCAATCTCCAGACCTCATCCTCTAAGGGTGTTGGGGTGATTGCCACACCTTACCTAATTTTTGGGTTAGAGTCTTAGTCCCCCTAGTACAGTGAGGTGAAGATGACATTCCCCTTAACTTTTGGCATACAGGTTCAACCCTCTCAGAGCAATGAGTTGACCACCTGGCCTTCCCTAACACTTGGCATGCAGGTTCAACCCTCTCAGAGCAATGGGTTGACCACCTGGCTTTCTCTAATCCATGGGGGACAGGTACACCCCTCTCAGGCCTATGGGGTGTTGATCTTAACCACCCTAATCTTTGAGGAATGTGCTCCACCCTCCCTGCACCCTGGGATGGCAAAACTCTCCCAGAACATTGGGTGGGGACATCCACTTTCTTCAACTGCTTGGGTAACTCACCCTCTCTGTACACATGGGTGGGGCTCCTCTCTTGGCCCAAGGAGATGTATTAAGTCCAGATCTCTGCTTCCACGGTTTTCTTCTTAAAGCTGAATCTCCTTCAATCGCTCCTTTCCATGTTCTTTTTGTCCAAGCTGACAGTGGTTTTGTTCATACACCTCTCTCAAAAACTTTGTTGGTTTAGCATGCAGGAAGCAGGGGTCTAAGCCATCCAACAGTAAGACTTTCCATAATTCTTTCTGAGATAACTGCATCTTCAATTCTGAGTTATGGGTTCCAAGTTTAGTAAAGTCTTCAAATAGGGCATTTTCATCTGGGAATTTGATTTCCAGAAACTTGGAAGTTCCAGAATCAGTTTCTGTTTTCTTTGTGTCCAAAAGTTCAGTCTTTAGTGTATTTCACTCATCTAGTATTTTGCAATAAGCTCCAAGGAGAAGCCAAGCCACATTCTCCGAGTTTAGCTTGGAAAGTTCTTCAGCTAAATGTTCCAGTTCGCCATTTTCAAATTCTGTCTTCCATATAACACCAGGAATTAACTTGCTAAGTTCTCCGAAACTTTAAAACATGGAATGCCTTTCCTCCAGTGTCTAATAAGAGCTTCATCATTTAATCCTAAGGCATTATAGAAAGTCTCTTTAGCATCCATATTACTATCAATGGTCTCTTCAAAGTGATCTAGGCCTTTTCCATCAAGCATTTCACAATTCCTCCAAAAAATACCCCTTACCCATTTATAAAACCTTTCCAACATTTTGGTAATTACAAAAGCACTACCTCACTCCCGGTACCAAATTTTGTATTAGTCAGCCAAAGGGGTGCTAATGTGAAATACCACAAATGGGTTTGTCTTTATAAAGGGTTTTTATTTGGGGTAGAAGTACACAGATACCAGGCCATAAAGCATTAAGTTTCTTCTCTCACCAAAGTCCATTGCCACACGTTACAGCAAGACAGCTGCCGACATTTGCCAGGGTTCAGGCTTCTTGGGTTACTCTCTTCCCCGGACTTTTCTCTCTGGGCTTAACTGCTCTGGTTCCTCCACAAGGTCAGCTGTAGACTATCAGGCAAACAGCTCAGATCTCTTCTTCTGGGGCCTTCTTTCCAGCATCAAAACTGCTTCTCAAAAACCACTTCCACTCTGTTCTTGCCATGCCTTTTATATTTGATTCGCCACCCACCAAGGGGTGGGGCTCAATGACCTACTGATGTGTCCCAGTCAATACCCTAATCATGACTTAATCATGCCCAGATTAACAGATCAGTTTACAAGCATGGTCCAATTATATTTTTGGAATTCATAATTATATCAAATTCCCAAATGGCTATATCATAGAAATATTATTTTTACTAATTTGAAAGATTAATTCAACAGATAATTTTGGTTAAAACCATGACTAAAATTTTTTTTGATAATTTGAAAACATGATTGGAATGGAAGAAGCCATAAAATAACCTTGGAAAGAATATTTTTTAAATGGCTGAGTATTTAGAAACACTTTTGCAGTAGTTTACTACTTTGTCACACAAAAAAATTCACCTTAAAAAAACGTAATAAAGAAAATAAAATTTTAGATGCTGTATTTTCAAATTTTAATTTTTTATAAGACAATATGACATTCACATTATGCACAGTGTTTTGTCTCTGAAAATTTGTTTTTTTTTTCCCCAAGGGACTTTAGAATATATATTTAAACCACACTCTTATGCTAAACATGGTTTGTTTGTTTTTTGCAAGACTGATTTGAAACTGATGTTATGAAATTTATTGGATTGGGTAATTCAGACCTAAGATGTTTCTTTGTTTACCTTGTTTTCATGGGATTGTTATAGTTGACACATAGGAAAATCATCCCTGCTGGGGAAAGTGTAAATTTTATTCAAAAAATGCAAATTTCTACTCCTAATGTCCTCCAAATTAAACAATTTTAGAACAAAAATAAACAAAGCAGAATAAAGAAGACAGAAGTAGGAATGATGACAAATGAAAGTTCATTAATAAAAAATACAAGATAATGGCAGAGTTTAGAAATGAGCAAGAAACTTCATTTAAGGAATTCCTAAATTTGTCTAGATAACTTTTCATTTATTGGCCCATCTGTAAATAGCATCAAAATGAAACTTATCCTTTCAACTATATTTTGTTTTACAAAAACATCAATTATACACTCAGTAAATATTACCATATCATTTCAACTTAATTTAAGCAGTTTCAGAATGGATTTAAAAAAAATTTCTGTAATTGCACAGATAGAAGTAAATAAAATGATAAATATTTATTGTGTTGAACCAAAGAATGCAAAAAGCATGTCCAGAGGGATGGATGGTCCTGAGAAGATAAGGGCCCATGAAGTAAGTGAGCAAACATTAGGGTCCTTCACTGGGATTCCAGAATGGGGAAATACTTCATAAAGTGTGCTGACGATTTACCAAAACCATGTGAGTTTATATCAAGCTGTCATTACCTAAGAACTCTTCCTATAATTATAGTAAGCAAAAATCAAATTGCACAAAAACTAACAAAATCAATATAAGTTAATCAAGGAATATTTAATATGGATAAGTTTGAATGCTATTATGTGTATATATAAAAACTAAATTAAATATAAATATAAAACCTTGCATTGGAAGACACATTAATGCTTTCCTTGGATATATTCTAAGATATACACTCACTACTAACTAAAAATCATGCAATATCTTCTTTAGTTTCTGATCATAGAGATGTTGATTGGTATCTAACATTCGGTTCAGTTTTACTTAATGATAAACTTGTACTTTACTTATAAACCAATCTCTCAAACAATCTTTTCATTGCCTCTTTAACATCTTTGTTCCTCATACTGTAGATTATAGGATTAAGCATGGGAATCACAACAGTGTAAAATATAGACACGATCATATCATGATCCAACAAATAGTTGGAACGTGGCCTCACATACATAAACAGGATAGTCCCATAGTAAATTGACACTCCAGTTAGGTGACAGCCACAGGTGGAAAAGGCTTTCTGCCTCCCTTCAGAAGAAAGCATCCTCAGAATGGCCAGCAGAATGAAAGCCTAGGAGATCAAGACGACCAGAATAGTCGTTATGTCAATAAAGCCCACAACGTAGAAGAGTATAAGCGGATTGATGTGAGTGTCAGAACAAGAAATAGTGAGGAGTGGAGGGATGTCACAAAACATACGTCTAATATCATTGGATGCACAGAAGGAAAGGATAAAAGTGGCCACAGTGTGTAAAGTACCATCCAAAATGCCAGGACTATAAGAAGCAATAATATGGACCATATTCAAAAATATTTACTGAAGAGGTTAGGGACAAAACAGGAATTAGGAAGACAGGGAGAAGCACAATGAAGGGAAATGAAATTTTGGAAGCAAATTTTGAAAAATGTGTCAATAAAAAGTTTACTAAAGGAATTCATTACATAATACATCTTGATGGGCACACACTGGAGAAATTTCAGCAGTATTACAACTTTAACATTCACTTCACTGGCTTGACTGAGAAGGGACAATTGAGAGCAATAGAGTGTGCTTCTATTTAGTCTGTTTTCCATTGTCCGATTTAGCAACTATTGACAGTGTGAGAATGAAAAAGTAATTGAATTTTTGCAAACCAAAGAATAACTAATAATGACCAAAATTTGCAGGCTTG
>JAQZBX010072742.1:0-15023 GCA_029593785.1 Cabassous unicinctus | reverse complement strand
TGCCATTCTGATGGGTGTAAGATGGTATCTCATTGTACTACTGATATGCATTTCCCTAACAGGTAGCAGTGTCGAGCATTTTTTCATGTGCTTTTAAGCCATTTATATTTCTTCCTTGGAGAAGTGTCTTTTCGGGTCACTTGCCCATTTTTTAAAAGGGTTGCTTGCCTTTTTATTTTTGAGGTATAGGATTTCTTTATATATGGAGGATATTAGGCTCCTATCAGATATATGATTGCCAAATATTTTCTCCCATTGGGTAGGCTGTATTTTTATTTTCTTAATAATGTCCTTTGAGGTGCAGAAGTTTTTAATTTTGAGGAGATCCCATTATCTATTTTTTCTCTTGCTGCTCACACTTTGGGTGTCAAGTTCTTGAAACCATTTCTTAATGTAAGGTCCTGTAGGTGCTTCACTACATTATCTTGCAATGTCTTTATTGTTTTGGCTCTTATATTTAGATCTTTGATCCATCTTGAGTTGATTTTTGTATAAGGTGTGAGATTGTATTCCGCTATCATTCTTTTGGATATGGATATCCTGTTTTCCAAGCACCACTTGTTAAACAGACCATTCTCTCCCAACTGACTGGGCTTGGTGGCCTTGTCAAAAATCAAATGACTGTACATGCGAGGATCTATATCAGAACTCTCAATTTGGTTAAATTGGTCACTGTGTCTATCCTTGTGCCAATACCATGCAATTTTGACCACTGTAGCTTTCTAGTATGTTTTAAAGTCAGGTAATGTGATACCACCAACATCATTTTTCTTTTTCAATATGTCTTTGGCAATTTGGGGCCTCTTACATTTCCAAATATATTTTGTAATTGGTTTTTCCAGTTCCTTAAAAAATATAGTGTTGATTTTTATTGGGATTGCATTTAATCTGTAGATTAGTTTGGTTAGGTCAGATATCTTGATGAAGTTTAGTCTTCCTATCCAAGAACAGGGAATATTCTTCCATTTATTTAAGTCTTCCTTGATTTCCTTTAACAGTGTTGTGTAGTTTTCTGTATATAAGTCCTTTACAGCTTTAGTTAAATTTATTCCTAGGTATTTGATTCTTTTAGTTACTATAGTAAATGGTATTTTTTTCTTGATATCCTCCTCAGATTGCTTGTTATTGGTGTACAGAAATGACACTGATTTTTGAGCATTCATCTTATAGCCTGCGACATTACTGAACTCCATTATAAGTAATAGAGGCTTTGTGGTACATTTCTCAGGGCTGATACCTATAGGATCATGTCATCTGCAAATAATGAAATTTTTACTTCTCTTTTCCAATTTGGATGAATTTTATATCTTTTTCTTGCTTCAGTACTCGAGCAAGTACTTTTAAGACAATGTTAAATAAGAGTGGTGATAGTGGGCATCCTTGTCTTGTTACTGATCTCAGAGGGAAGGCTTTTAGGATTTCACCATTGAAGATGATGTTAGCTTAGGGTCTTTCATATATACCCTTTATCATAGTCTGAAAGTTTCCTTCTATTCCTGTCTTTTGCAGTGTTTTTATCAAGAAAGTGTGATATATTTTGTCGAATGCTTTTTCTGCATCTATAGAGATGATCATGAGACTTTTTTCTTTTAGTTTGTTTATGTGGTGTATTACATTGATTGATTTTCTTATATTGAACCATCCTGGCAAACCCAGGATTAAACCCACTTGGTCATGGTGTATAATCCTTTTGATATGTTGTTGAATGCCATTAGCAAGAATTTGATGAGGATTTTAGCATCTAGGTTCATTAGAGAAATTGATCTGTAATTTTCCTTTCTTGTGGTATCTTTGTTTGGCTTCGGTATTAGGGTAATGTTGGCATTGTAGAATGAGGCAAAATTCCTTCTACTTCTGTTTTTTTGAAGAACTTAAGCAGGATTCATGTTAGATCTTTCCGGAATGTTTGGTAGAATTCAGTTGTGAAGCCATCTGTTCCTGGGCTCTTCTGAGTTGGGAAGTTTTTGATAACTGAGTTTATCTCTTTACTTGTAATTGGACTGTTGAGTTCAACAATTTCTTCTTTCATCAATGTAGGCTGTTTGTGAGTTTCTAGAAACTTGTCCATTTCCTCTAAATTATCATTTTTGTTGACATATAATTTTTCAAAGTACCCTCTTATGATATTCTTTATTTCTGTGGGGTCAGTAGTGATATCCCCTTCCTCATTCTTTTTGTTCTGTATTTACATTTGTTCTCTCTTTTTCTTTGTTAGTCTGGCTAAGGGTTTTTCAATTTTATTGATCTTCTCGAAGAACCAGCTTTTGGTTTGGTTTATTTTTCCTTGTGCTCTCTTATTCTCTATTTCCATTTCATTTTACTATAATCTTTCCTATTTCCTTCTTTCTCCTTCCTTTAGGTTTAGTTTGTTGTTTTTCCAACTCATCCAAATGTTCAGGGAGGCCTTGAATTTTAGCTCTTTATACTTTTCTAATATATGTATTTATGGCAATGAATTTCCCTCTCAGGAAAGCTTTCACTGTGTCCCATAGGTTTTGATGTGTTGTCATTTTCATTAGTTTCAAGGTAGTTACTGATTTCATTTGAGATTTCCTATTAGAACAACTGTTTGTCTAAGAGTGTGTTGTTTAACTTCCATGTCTTCTTGCCTAATCTCTTTCTCTGACCCTTAGTGATTGCCAATTTCATTCCATTGTGGTCAGAGAAATTACTTTGTATAATCTCAATCTTCCTGAATTCATTGAGAGTTGTTCTGTTGCCTAGCATGTGGTCTATCTTGGAATATGATCCATGTGCTCTTGAGAATAATATAAACCCTGCTTTATTTGGGTGTACTGTTCAGTATATGTCTATTAATTCCAGGCCCTCCAATGTATTGTTGAGAGTCTTTGTTTGTTTATTCTCTGTCTAGATGTTCTGTCTAATGATGATAATGCTGTATTAAACTCCCCCATTATAATTGTAGAGGCATTTATTTCTTCACTTAGTTTTTCCAGAGTTTGTCTCATGTATTTTGAGGTGCCCCGATTAGGTGCATAAATGTTTATGATTGTTCTCACTTCTTGAGAGATTACCCCTTTTAGTAATATATAGTGTTCATCTTTGTCTCTTACAATAGTTTTGCATTTAAAGTCTATTTTGTCTGATATTAGAATACCTACTCCTGCCCTTTTTTGGCTATTGTTAGCTTGTAAAATTGTTTTCCAGCAATTCACTTTCAGCCTCCTTGAATCCCTGGATCAAAGGTGGGTTTCTTGTAGACAGCATATAGATGGATCCTATTTCCTTATCCATTCTGCCCATCTGCATCTTTTGAGTGGCGAATTTTATATATTAACATTCAGTGTAATAACTCACAATGAATTTCTTACTTCTGCCATATTTTGGGGGGGTTAATTTATGTCATATGTTGTTTTGTTTCAGTTTTTGTTTTTTTAGTTGTTTTTAAACTCTCCTCCAACTTTCTTTCCCTTGTTTTTTTCCTGTCAACTTGTAGAATTTCCTTTCATATTTCCTGATGTGTAGGCTCCTTATTGGCATATTCTCTTAATTTCTGTTTATCTGTGAATATTTTGAACTCTCCATCATTTTTGAATGCCAGTTCTGTTGGATAGAGAATTCATGGCTGGAACTTTTTTTCTTTTAGTACTTTGACTATGTCATACCACTTTCTTCCTGCCTCCATGGTTTCAGATAAGAAATCAGCAGTTAAACTTATTTTGCTTCCCTTCTTTGTGATGGTTCTCTTTACTCTTGCTGCCTTGAGTATTTTCTCTTTGTCTTGAGCATTGGACATTTTGATAAATATATGTCTTGGAGTTGACCTTTGTGATTTATACTGCTTGGGGTGTGCTGTGTTTCCTGGATCTGCACATCCATCTCTCTCAATAGGGTTGGGAAGTTTTCAGCCATTATTTCCTTCAACAGTCCTTCTGTTCCCTTTCCCTTCTCTTCTCCTTCTGGGATGCCCATAATGCGTATGTTTGTGAGGTTTGTATTGTCCGTTAAATCCCTGAATCCTTGCTGAATTTTTTCTATATTTTTGTCTATCTGTTTGATTTCAGATGTATTGTGTTCCACATCACTAATTTTTTCTTCTGCCAGTTCAAATCTGCTGTTATGTGAATCCAGTGTCTTTTTGATTTCTTGCATGGTCCCATTGATCACATCACATCTGTTAGCTTTTTATGTATGTTTACAATTTCTTCAGTATAATCTCCCAATGTCTTCTTAATATCCTTAGTCTCTTCCTTCACTTCATTAAATTGGTCCATGATATTTGTTTGGAAATTTTGATTAGTTCTTCGATGTTCTGCATCTCTTCCTAATATTTAGTTTGTTCATTGGACTGGTCCATGTCTTCCTGTTTCTCAGTGTGGTTTGTAAATTTTTGTTGCCCTCTAGTCATCATTTTATCTTGATGGATTTATTTGGTTGATTAGCTTCTCTCTCTGATCTAAAGTTTTATATAGCTGGTGGTTCTGTGTGTGTGTTTAGTTTTCTTTCTGACACTTTTTCTTCTTATTTGATTTCCTTGCTTCTTTCTTTGTTCCCTTGAAGACAAAAGATTAGGGCCAAAGGAATCAAAAGATGTGAGAAAGGAAAAATGCTAATACTAATATTGACAAAAGTTAGAAGAGGGGCCATATAAGACTTAGTGAAATGAATTTTTATCTCATGTAGGCACTGTAGAGTAATAGGGAAAAAAGTGGAGCACCTACAATGGACTCAGAAAGGAAATAGAGGAATATATATATAATGATTTAGAAAGATAGAATGATGAGGAGGGAGAGAAAGAGTAAAGAAATGGCTGAAAGGAAAAAGATAATATTAATCAAAAAAAGAAAACAGAATAGATAGAATAAAAATTGACACCCTTAAGTTGTGGGCTAATGAAAAAATATGGTATGTAAGAACCACAATAGAAAGCAGAAGGCAGAAAGATGAAGGAATGAAAATAGATAGCTTGGGATACAAAATCAATATAGACAGTGAATGGGAAATCATTGAAGAAGAAGCACAGCACAGAGGAGACAAGCTAGCAGCACATAATTAAAAAAAAAAAAATGAAAGAAAAAACAAGGGGGCAGGGGAGAAAAGAGGAAAGAAAAGCAAGAGACAACAAATTAACAGAGAAAATCCAAACAACCACAAAAGTAAGCAGTCAAACAAATCTATGGAAGAAGAGTGTTCCTTCTTGGGCCCTTGTGGAAACTCTCAGCCTCCTTGTGTTTATCAATCAATTGCCCTGCAAGGTACTATCTGCAAGTTCTGAGGAAAATTTTAGCTGTTAAACTAAATTAAAAAGAAAAATTCATCTTTTATTTTTTAAAGTACCTTTTTTTTTTTTTTTGGTGAAATAAGGGATCCAAAAGAAGTCATCCTCTAGACCACTCCCTTCACCGAGTGGACCCTAACTAGGCTCGTGGAAATTAATCAAGCACTTCCCAATTCCTCACCATGAACATTTTTGTCATATATCTTTGATTTACAAAGGGTTAAAGAATTCCTTTTAATTTTATAACAGTTTCTCAACACTTCATTTAACTTATAGCATATCAAATGAACTCAACGATCTCATTACTTTACTTTTTATTTTTACATCTTTACCATGATTACATTAATTAACATGTATTTTATTTTAGCAATACATGAAAAATTACTTTCTCCATTATTTTATGAGAACCTGATACCCAATAGAATCAAGATTATTTTCTCTCTACCACCACTTCGATATGCAGATTGAGGTGACCTCTGATAAGTTTTCCTGTTATAAAGTTATTTTGATAACAACATCAATTCAGTTGCTATTTCATAATGGCTCTCTGGAATTAGTTATATTTATTAACTATAAATATTTATATATTCCAGCTTAAACAATACTTTCACAAACTTCTTATAACTATTCATAACCACCAAGAATATAGTTACTTCATCTCAAGACCAATTTAACATTCACAGAACACATTCCCTTACTTATTGTTACCTTATACAATACCTTCTACAACTTGCCATAAGCATTCAAGTTTCTCCTACATACTTCTATTATGATTTTATGAAAACCAGCCATCTTATCTTAGGACAAAACACACTCATTTTATCCAACACTCCCACAAACCATTTACTTCTTTCTATATCCATTTAATTTTCACGTATCTCATTCTTTTCTATGAAGAAAAAAATAAACCATTCATATCAATTTAGGCATAAAGAATGTTTTCTAGAAAGAAATTTGTAAAAATTATATTACTTTACTCAAAACTAAAATATTCATCATTTTAAAGATTTAACATACATAATGCTAATTTGTATTATTAGTATCCATACTTAGTTATTAATATATGCACTTAACTTTTGGTCATTGAATAGAACTTTTTAAAGAAGTTTCATTTGTGAATTTTATATTACCATCCAGAGGTATCAAAATTTACACTGAACAAACAGATAAACACAAAAAAGAGTTAAGATTCACCAACAGAGACATAATTAATTTGACTCATAATTATTACTCCTTTGGTATGGCTGCCTCCAAGCTCTCTATCACTTCACATCTCTGATTTTATTGCTTTTAAGATCTCTTCTGTAATTTGTGTTACCTTTAATGTGCAAGCTCACTGTTGGATTTTTTTTATTAGTATTCAGCAACCAGTTAGGAATCCTTGAGCAGTATAACTGCAGTTAAGCACTAATTTAGCAGTTTAGATAGACAGACATTTAATACATATATTCTGGATTAACTCCTCAGGAGTACACTTTGACAGGCTTGAAGTTCAGGAGTAACCTATTGATACAGAAACTGAAAGTTCCTTTTAACCCCTCGATAAAAATTCTGATCAAAATAAAATGTGAGCAAAATTTAAAATATTGTCAAAGTAACATCCTGTTAGAATTTACCCCTTATCAGGGTTACAATGATTAACAAGTCATAAGACCAAGAATCAATACCCCTGTCACAGAAATTGAAGAAAGGCAGCCTCCAGCCATGACCCACCTGATGGAGCAAGCCATCACAGCCCATCCCCTCCCAAGAATAAACAAAGTGGAGAAGATAAGGGTCATCACCCCCTCTGGGCCCAAAGCCCCACCATCCCTTCCCATATTCCAAGACCTCCTAGCCCACTCCTCCTTGGCCATTTGGCCCCAGGTTGTACTCAGTGTGCATGCCTATTGATTTATTGTATAAAGTCATATCCACAGCTTCCATGAATGGGCTGAAATCTATTTTTCAGACCCCCTCTCTCCATCCTAGTGGGCACCCTTTATCTCTAACATTTGGTGTTGAAAAACCCTGGTTTGTGGTTGCTGGGACTCACTGATTGTTGAGGAATCTCTGCCATGCCCCTGCTGAGAGAACCCATCCTGTACCAGACACCAAATCCCAGCTGGGTGAGTAAAGGATTCCTCCACTGGAGGATCCTGCTCTCTCTGTCTCTTTTTGTTTTCCTGGACAACCTACCAAAATATCCTAATGCAAGGTCAGTGATTCTCACTGTCCCCAAGGGCCACAGTGGGCAAGAAGCCTGTATCCTCATGGGAAGATTCCCTTTGGCTCCAAGCACGGTCTCCTGTTTCCTTGGGTGATTTCTGCCTGATTTGGGAATACGTGTCTCACTCAGAATGTCCCTTGTTCTTTCTTTTCCAGAGATCCTTAGTCTCACCCATGTCACCTAAAATGGGGAATTCAATTTCACCCCCCCCAAAAAAATAACACATTTCTGGGTTATCTCCTTCATAACCTTAAAAGTCTGAAACCAGAAGAAGACATCAAACTTAAAAAGCTTATTTTCTACTCAACTTTTGTGTGGCCACAATACAAGTTGGATAATGAAAGTCAATGGCCACAGAATGGCACTTTCAATTTCCAAATTCTCTGAGAACTTCATCTAGTGCACTAGCAAGTAGTCAGAAGTTCCTTACTTTCAGGCCTTCTTTTATCTTTGCAACTGCTCCTCCCTCTGTCAATGCTGTTCTTCTTACCAAATTCTTCTTTTACACCAAAAAGCTCCACAAAACCTTCCTTCTTCTTATACTTCCTCCCCCTCCTCATTGTCAATGCCTTCCACACCAACTTTCTCCCCTCATCACATAGGCACTGAGACTGGCACTCACATCCCCTCCCTGCCCCTACCTGACTTCTGCACACAGAAAACCCTTCTTCTGTCTCCTATCCCTCCAATCACACACCTCCTCTGCAGCCATCCTCCTTTCTTTCCCCCACATCTCTACCTGGGCCCACTCCTTTATCCCTACCCATCATCCACACTTGAACCCAACTCCCCACTCTCCAGTCTCCTTCCACAGCTCAGGTCCTGTCTCTCCAGAAAGTGGCCCAGGCAGAAAGCATTATGCATGTTCAGATCCCATTCTCCCTCTCTGATCACTCATAAATCAAACATCTTCTCAATCCTATTCCTCTGATTCTTCTCATCTCATCAAAAATTTCAACACCCTGCTGTCCCTAATAATCTTACTTAACAAATCCACAATTCTGAGCCTCTTACAAGTAAGCTTTTAGCTAACTCTTAAGTCTGTCTAAGTGTACTCCTGCAAAGTAGTGATCCAAAATATATGTGTTAAATACCTGTATGTCTAAATGGCAGAATTAAAGCTTAACTGCATTTATAATGCTCAAATATTCCAAAATGTTGCTGATTACTAATAAAAATATTTAAATCTTAAAAGAATTAAAATCAAAGATATAAAATAAAAAACCTAAAAATAGCCATACTAAAGGAGTAAGAATTATGAATATGCATCACAGAAACAATTTCTCCACCTAGAAATCAAGAGGTAGATGCTTTAGCTCATATTCATCTGATTTGCCCCACCTCCACTAAAAAAGCAGCTCTATGGCTGCAGGAAAAGAGTGGCAGTTGAGGTTTGTCAGAGGTGGTGCATAACAGTAGATTATAGTGAATTAAAGTATCACCACTGCTGTCTGAAGCTGTCCCAAATATTGCTAGTTTGTTGCAAGAAATTAATATCCAGTTATATCACTATCACTATGTTTTAAAACTTGCTGAGTCTTTCTTTAGTATCTCCTTAAGCAAGTCAAATCAGCTCGCATTCACCTTCATGTGAGAAGGCCAATGGTGGATTTTTGCAGGGCTTCCCAAGGCTGTGTGCATAGCCCAACCATCTGTCCTGGCCTGGTGGCAAAGATACCAGCTGTGTGGAAAAACATGTGGCTGTAAACCTATTGATATTATGTTAACCAGCAATCCTTTCTTTTTTCAGAATTAAAAGAAGCATCAGAGACAATGGTATCTTACCTTAAGAGCCTGAGATGGACAAACAACTCGGACAAGCTACAAATTCCTGGCTGTCTATTAAATTCTTAAATTTTGTTTAGTTAACTAAAACAAAAACTGTATCCTCTGCTGTAATTGATAAATTACAATGTTTTCTAATTGAATTTGTAATATTGTTGCGATACTGAAAACCCTTCATCCCTCATTTAGCTCAGATATTAAGACAATTATATGTGTTAATCAGAAAACGTTGTGCATGGAAATGAGAAATCACCCCTTCGCCCCAGCTGGTTGCTTTTTATTAAAAAGGACAATAACACAAGTTTAAGCAGTGAGGGGGGTGGTGGTGAACCTGAACTTACCCTGTAAATTGGATGTAGCCAATACCAATAATGGGCTTTGGATGGGGTTTGTGGCAGAGGCAACATTCTAAACAAATACCCCTTTGGCTTTAGTCACAATTGTGAGAAGCTGCCAAAATACAAGACAGGAACAATGAACTGTTATGGACTGTCCTCTATAGGGAAGAGCGATCTGTGGAAGAACATCTGGAATGCCTGCCAGCAGTGACAGGTAACTCTCTATCATGTCCCTGCCCCCTCCTCTAACATCTCTCTTTTGACTGTTGAGGCAAAAGCCCTCATAAAGTTCAAGAGCCATACTATTGAGTCCCAGAAAGCATCAGTGTGGTTCCACTGAAAAGGCAACATCATGGATACCAGACTCTGTGGTGCCTAGCCCAGGAGTTCCAAATGCCTGTCACTCACTGGCTGCTCATGAACATCACCCACGAGTACTCTTCATGCTCACTCCAATAACTGTGACATTGGTCCCCTCCCATTCTCAGAAGTGGCAAAGTATGTTTTCAGTGCTGCAGACACTGCAATGGAACTCTTGTAATTCTCTTCTGTGGGCTTTAGCCATAGCTCCAGCTAAGATGCTAACAGCAAGATCAAGACAGGCATTAAATTTATCAGTTAAAGTGCCAGCCAACCCACAGCCCAAAAAGGGGATGCAATAATAATTTGTTGTTTTCTATGCCTCAAAATATACAAACTGGGAGAAAATAAAATCATTTTAACCACAGGTCTTTGCAGCACTCTGATTGGGAATCTTAAATGCATGAAAAATAAAAAAAAATCACTCAAAAACACTGTAATGAAACCACAGTTAATATAAAGTCTCCTATACCTGCTAAAACTTTATGTGTGAAAGCCCACCAAATTATGTAATTTCACTGTTAACCATTAATGTTCAATGTTGAGTATATAAACTTTCTATTCCTTCTCCTCAGACTCCTGGATGTGATAACTTCACAGCCCACCCTAAATTTTATGGTTAATTACTATCCTTACCAGAATTATAACTCTCATTCTCCTCATATCAGCAGGTCCATACATCTTCCATGCACTAACTCAGTTTATCCAAACAGCCATCCAAGATGTCACCCATGATACTGTACATGATCTTCTCCTGCTGCAAAAATACAATGCCAGCTGCTGAGCCAGAAGCCAAAATATCTCAAAACGAAAAGGGGAACAGTAGCTGAATCCCACAATGCCCCATAACAGCAGAAAGCAGTGAGATGATCGATGACCAACTTCTTACTCTGTCTCTCCACCTAAACATATCAAAGAGTTAAGAATGCTAGCCCAAATTTAGCAAAACAATCCCCTACAACCCCAAGTCAGCTCAGGGGTCTTCCCTGCCCCGGTAATGGATGACCCCAAATTTCCACACCTGTCCCTAATCCAACAGGCTGTACTAATCTCAAAACCAACAATGAGAATATGACAATTGTGGGAAGTACCTGTGCAATCATAAATGAAACTTGTTGTTTTTATATTAATAAAACTGGGCAGGTAGAAGGAAATCTTAAAATTTCTAAAGAAAACAGAGATCATTCAGAAGGCCTGAGACAACAGCTATGGAAATCAATCCTGTTTATCTTCACTTCTCTCTTACTTTTTCTCACCCCTAAGATCAATCCTTTTACCCATTATAACACCACTACTGTAATTATTGATGCTTCTTCTTTTTTAAGAATGATGTGGAGCCAGTGGCCACTGGAGGCTCTGAGGGCAGGGACAGGGAAAAGCAGTTGTAATTCAGGGGCTTTTTTGGGACTTGGGAATTGTCCTAAGTGACATTGCAATGACAGATATAGGCCATTTTATATCATCATATATCATGCAGAACTATGTGGGAGAGAGTGTGGTCTACAATGTGAACGATGGTCCATGCTTAATGACAAAGCCCCATGATGATTTTATTAATTGCAATTAGTGCGCCACACTAACAAAGGATGTATGTATGGGAGGTTATAGGAGGTGTGGGAGGTGGGGCATATGGGAATCCCTATATTTTTTGTGTAACATTTATGCAATCTAAGTATCTTTTAATAGAAACTTAAAAATTAAAATAATCAAGAACAAAAAACACTTAGGATTAGACATTGAAGGAAGTTTCCTCCATATAATAAAGGCATATATTAAATACCCAGAGCTAGCACCATACTCAATGGTAAAAGACTGAAAGATTTCCCTCTCAGACAGGAACACAAGAATGCTGACTACCACCAATGTTATTCAACATTGTACTCAAATTTCCCTCCAGGGCATTTAGGCCAGAAAAAGAAATAACAGTCACCAAGTTTCGAAGGGAAGAAGTATAACTTTCCCTGTTTGTATACACCATGGTCCTATATATAGAAATTCCTGAAAAATCCACAGCAATACTAGTAGAACAAGGAAACACAATGTTTATTAATATAAACATGTAAGGTCCCAAATAGCAGCAGATGTCTTAAACACAAAGATGAAAAATATGGAGGACTCCTAATTCTTGATCTTAAAACTTATTATAAAGTCTTATTAATGAAAACAGCATGGTACTGGCACAAGGACTCATATATAGACCAATGGAACCAAAATGAAAATTCAGACATAATCCCTCACATCAATAGCCAACTGACTTTTGAAGAGCCCCAAGTCCTTTGCCAAATTTTGATAAAATGTTCTCTACAACTCATAGTGCTGGGAAGCCTGAATGTCCCAATGCAAAAGAATGAAGGTCTACCCTCATATCATATCACATACAGAAATAATCTGATAGAGGTACCAGAACTATAAATAATCATCTTTAATAACTTCTGCTAGGCAATTATTCCTCCACTCAAAGAATGAACAGCACAACAAAATGTAGATAAATGGGACCTCATAAAAAATAAATAAGTTGATGTGTCAATGGAATTTATCATGAAATTATAAAAACAAACTACAGGGAAGAAGATGTGGCTGTGGTGAACAAGCCTCTGTCTGCCACATGGGAGATTTGGATTTGGTTCCTGGTGCCACCAGGAGAAAACATGAAAGACTGTGAGCTGCTATGATGGGCTGGCATGGCAAGGTGATGCAGCCAGATGGCACAGTGAGATGATGCAACCAAGAGACATAGTGAGGAAACACAATGAGAGACTCAATAAAGCATGGAGTGTAGGTGGCTCTCACAATTGGACATCTCTGTCCTGCATGGGAGTTCCTGGGTTTGGTTTCCAGTGTTTCCTAAAGAAGAAAAGACCAGCATAAAACAAACAGACAACAACAAATGCAAACAAAGAGGGGGTGGGAAGAAATAAATTAGTAAAATAAATCTTTAAAAAATCTATAGAATAAGAGAAAATATTTGTAAACCACAATATCTGATAGGGATTTACTATCTAGAAAATGTAAGGAAATACTACAAGTCAACCACAACAAGGCAAATAATCTAAATAAATTATTGGCTAAAAGACTTGAATAGATGTTTCTCCAAAGAAGAAATTCAAATGGACAAAAAGCACATAAAAAGATCATCACTGTCCATGGTCATTAGGGAAATGAAAATCAAAATCCTATTGACATACCATTTTACACACAATAGAATGGCTAGTAAATAAAAAATGGAAAATTACAAATGTCATAGAGGATGTGGAGAAATATGAAAACTCACTCATTATTGATGGGATTAATTTAATATGGTGCAGCACATTTTGAACAGTTTCAAAAAAAGTTAAATTTAGAATTTCCAGTCCAGCTTCTAGGTATATACCCGAAAATATTGAAAGCAGTGCCTCAAAAGGATGTCTGCATATCAGTGATCATATTGGCATTATTCAATATTGTCAAATGATGGAGACAACCCAAGTGTCCATCAACTGGTGAATGGTTATTCATGTGGCATATACATACAATGAAATAGTATTCACTCTTGAAGAGGAAGGAAGTTCTGTTACGTGCAGTAACATGAGTGAATCTTGAAGACGTGGTATGAAGTAAACCAGACACAAAAGTACAAATACTGTATTGTATCACTGATGTAGAATAATTAGGATAAGAAAATTAATAGTTAGTAATTAGACTATATGCTACCAGAGGCTAGAGTGGAACTATTAAATGGGAAATTAATGCTTAAATTATGCAGAGTTTCTATTTGTGGTTATGGGAAATATTTGGTAATGGATGATGGTGATGGTAGCATTTTGTGAACATAATAACAGCAATAAATTTTGTATTTGAATATAGTAAAAAGTTTATATATTTTACTAAAATATTTTTTTTAAATAGGACTGTACAAGACAAACAAGGAAATCTAACATAAAATGGGTGATATGGGATGGTACAATAATAATATTATTTCATTAATTTTAGTAAATGCACTCTTCTAATGCAAGTTGTTAACAAAGGGGTGAGATGTATAAGGGGTGTCGGTATTTTCCTCATCTTTTGCCTCTGAAGTTACAATTTCTCATTAAAAACAACTAAATTTCCAATAAAAGTATGAAATAAAGGAAAGAAACATTATAAAGTGTTCAACAAAACATAAAACAGGGCAATAATAGAGAAATGTAGTGGAAAGGGAGTTGGATTTAGAAGACTTCTGTGAGAAGATATTGTTTTTGGGTTACATAATAATAATCATATGATTACTGATGGAAAGTATAATCCAGGAAGTGTGATGTAAGAGGGAGGAGCAGTAATTGCTTGTATTCTAAAAAGAAATAATCTTTTTTATGTTCCCCAAATAGGAAGAGGTATAAGATGCCTGGGAAACTAGAAAGTAAGCTGTAGAAGGTAAAATATGCTTGGATAGTACGGTAGGGTAGACTCTGAAAGACTTGTACAGAAACACAATTTCTAATACAGAGAGTCGTTAAGAGGATTAAATGAGAAATTTGTTTTAAAGCAACTAACAGGAAAAACAAAATCAATAAAAACCTAATAACATGTCAGACAGGAGATGACTAATCAAAAAATAAAACAAAATAAAATAAAAAAGAAACAAAAACAGAAGATTCCCTCAAAGCTAGATCAATAAATTATAAAACATAATGAAAATTATTGTATTCCAGAAACCAAACCTCATGTAACTCATATAATTAAAATTCTATAGAATGCCTCATATCTGTTTTGAAGCACTATCATGGTCTACAAAGGACATAAAGAAGATAGATGAAGTTTTCAACATCACAAATATGTAGATTCAACATAAAATCATTCAAAAGTTTAAAGCATTTTCAATATGAATTTGTTGACTTTATTGTTGTTCTAATATTCTTGCTTCTCACTGCTTTATGAAAAATGAAACCTTGCTGTAGGAAAAATAAAACGTCTCCAGGCTAACAGAAAAATAGCCAAGGAATAATCCAGTCTCAACCATCCAACTCTCCCCAAATGCAAATAGTGATTAGAACCTAAATCATGCATGAAACCTCAGTTAAAATGGAGTCTGGGTACATAGTTTACCAACCTTGACAGTGGAGATTTGTTATTG
>JAQZBX010072741.1:0-15000 GCA_029593785.1 Cabassous unicinctus | reverse complement strand
TTTTTTATTATTATTATTATTTTAAAGAAGCTTTAGATTACATAAATTATAATTCTTTTAATATGCTTTTGGATTCGGTTTGCAATCCAAAACCTTGGTTGAAGATTTTTGCATCTATATTCATTAGAGATATTAGTCTGTAATTTTCTTTTTTCATAGTATTTTTATTTTGTTTTGGTATTAAGGTGATTTTGGCTCACAGAATGAGTTTGGTAGCATTTTTTTCCTGTTCAATTTTTTGGAAGAGCTTGCAAGATTGGTATTAGATCGTCATTGAATGATTGGTAGAATTCACTTGTGAAGTCATCTGGTCCCGGACTTTTCATCTTTGGGAGGTTTTTGATAACTCTTTCAATATCTGTACTTGTGATTGGTTTGTTGAGGTCTTCTATTTCTTCTAGGGTCAGTATAGGTGGTTTGTGAGTTTCTAGGAATTTAGCCATCTCATCTACATTGTCAAGGTTTTTTTGTATACAGTTGTTCATAGCATCTTCTTATGATCTCTCTTATTTCTGCGGGGTCAGTGGTAATAACCCCCCTATCACTTCTGATTTTATTATTTGCGTTTTCTCTCTTTTTTTCTTTGTCAGTCTAGCTAAGAGTTTGTCGATTTTGTTGCTCTTCTCAAAGAACCAACTTTTGGTTTTGTTGATTCTATTTTTGTTGTTGTTGTTGTTCTCAATTTCATTTATTTCTGCTTTGATTGTGGGACCTAAGGCCCAGGCCCCTACCAGGTCCTTAGCACACAGCCACCTATGTAACTGATGCCTAAGTTAAAAGTTAACACACACACCCCAGAGGGGAGAGAATGTCTTAAACCAGTTCTCCTCTGAGTGGTAAAATCTCATACCTGAGATAACATCAACAGACCCCATGTGCACAGTCACAGGACCCTAACAGGAGCTCTGTTCTCATATCCTATGGAATGTCCTTATTATCACCCCTATGGAATGTTTTTGTTCTGAGACCCCTTATATCAACCCTCATTTTCTCCTGTCCTCTTGCAGAGTTCTAACTTCATCCATCCTTGACCCAATGCTGTCAGGGAATCGTCCCTGTCTGTAAGTCCCAATAAAGCTGATGTCTGATTCTCTGCCTGGTGCATTCTTTGGTCTCGCGGCCTCACCAACTCATGCCCTTCAGGAGTTGAGTTAGAACACTGATCTTTACTATTTCTTTCCTTCAGCTTGGTTTGGAATTAGTTTCCTGATCTTTTTCTGGTTCTTCCAGGTATGTAGTTAGATCTTTAATTTTAGCTCTTTCTTCTTTTTTAATGTAAGCATTGAGGGCTATATATTTCCCTCTCAGAACTGCCTTTGCAGTGTCCCATAGATTTTTTTTTAAGATTTATTTATTTATTTATCCACCCCCACCCACCCCCCGCCCCTGCTCCCTCATTGTTTTGCACTCGCTGTGTGCTCTCTGTGTGTTCTTCTGTGTCTGCTTGTCTTCTCTTTAGGCGGAACCAGGGACCAATCCTGGGACCCTTCGGAGTGGAGAAAGGCTGCTTAATCTCTTGTACCACCTCAGCTCCCTGATTTTGCTGCATTTCTCATTGTCTCTCCTCTGTGTCTCTTTTTGTTGCATCATCTTGCTGCACCAGCTCTCTGCCTGGGCCGGTACTCCGTGCAGGCCAGCACTCCTGCACGGGATAGCACTCTGCACAGGACAGTACTCCGCATGGGCCAGCTCTCTGCTCGGGCCAGCTCACCGCATGGGCCAGCTTGCTTTTCACCAGGAGGCCTTGGGAATCAAATCCTGAACTTCCTATATGGTAGACAGGAGCCCAATCACTTGAACTACATCCACTTCCCTGTCCCATAGGTTTTGATATGCTGTGTTCTCATTTTCATTCATCTCAAAATATTTGCTGAATTCTCTTGCAATGTCTTCTTTGACCCACTGATTACTTAAAAGTATGTTGTTTAACCTCTCTATATTTATGAATTTTCCTTTTTTCCACCAATTATTGATTTCCAGCTTCATTCTGTTATGATTAGAGAAAGTGTTTTGCATAATTTCAATCTTTTAAAATTTATTAAGACTTGTCTTGTGACCCAACATATGGTTTATAGTGGAGAAGGATTCATAAGCACTTAAAAAGAATGTATATCCTGCTGTTTTGGAGTGCAATGCTTTATAGATGTCTGTTAGGTCTAGTTCATTTATCATATTATTAAAGTTTTCTGTTTCTTTATCTATCTTCTGTCCAGATGTTCCGTCCAATGCTGAGAGTGGTGTACTGTAAGTCTCCAACTATCTATTTCTCCCTTCAGCTCTGCCAGTGTTCGACTCATGTATCTGCAGCACTCAGGTTAGGTGTATAAACATTTAGTATAGTTATTTCTTCTTGGTGAATTTCCCCTTTCATTAATATATAATTACTTTCTTCATCCTTTGCAACAGTTTTGCATTTAAAATCTATTTTGTCTGATATTAGTATCACTACTCCAGTATTTTTTTAGTTTCTATTTGCATGGAATATCTCTTTCCAACCTTTCACTTTTAACCTGCTTGTGTCCTTACATCTGAAGTGAGTCTCTTGTAGACAGCGTATAAATGGCTCATATTTTTTTATCCATTCTATTAGTATTTGTCTTTTGATTGAGGATTTCAAGTCATTAACATTCAGTGTTATTACTGTAAAGGCATTACATACTTCATGCATTTTGTCCTTTGGCTTTCTATTGTCATATTGTACTATTTTCTGTCTTTTTACCTTTTAATTTACCCTTCCTATTCATTCTACACTCCTCTCCAAGTCTCTCCCCCTTAATTTTTCCTTTCAGGCTTCAGCACTCCCTTTAGAATCACTTGCAATTCTGATCTTTTGGTAAAATATTCTATCAGTTTTTTTTGTCTGTGAAGACTTTGAACTCACCGTCATTTTTGACGGACATCTTTGTCGGATACAGAATTCTTGGCTGACAGTTTTTCTCTTTAAATACCTTAAATACATCATAACACTGTCTTCTTACCTCCTTGGTTTCTGATGAAAGGTCGGCACTTAATCTTACCAAGTTTCCCTTGTATGTGATGCTTTGCTTTCCTCTTCTGCTTTCAGAATCCTCTCTTTATCTCTGATATGTGTCATTCTGAATAGTAAGTATCTCGGGGAAGTTCTATTCAGATTTATTCTGTTTGGTGTGTGTTGTCCTTCTGGGATATTAATGTTTGTTTTCAGAAGAATTAGGAAGTTTTCAGTCATTATTTCCTCAAATATTCTTTCTGCCTCTTTTCCATTTTTTTCTCCTTCTGGGACACTGATGATTCATATGTTTATGCATTTCATGTTGTCATTCAATTCCCTGAGACTCTGTTCCTTTTTTTCCATTCTCTTCTCTTTCTGTCCTCCTGTCTTTTACAGTTCACATGTTCTTTCTTTGAAATCACTAGTTCTGTCTTCAAGCAATTGAAATCTGCTCTTATGTGACTCTAATGTATTTTTAATCTCATCCATTGTGTCTTTCATTCTGATAAGCTCTGTTACTTTCCTTTGCTGGCATTCAAATTGTTCTTTATGCTCACCCAGAGTCTTTTTAATATCCTTTATCTCTTTAGTCATATTTTCTTTCAATTCTTTAAATTGATTTAGGAGAGTTGTGTGGTTATCACTGGTTAATTGTCTTAAATCCTGTATCTCTTCAGGATATTTGGTTTGTTCCTTCAGCTAGACCATCTCTTCCTGTTTCTTAGTATGTCTTGTAACTTTTCCTGATGTCTAAGCATATTCAGAAATATGTTGGTGAATTTACTCTGATGTCCAATTTCTCTCTCTTGCCTATTATTTTCCACAGCTCTTCTTTGATATTTGGTTCAACTTACCTTGTCTTTAAAATTACCCAGCTTAAGTTATCAAAATCAAGCCAGGGACTCACTAATGGGGTGCAGATTTTCTCTTAGGAGTTACAGTACAGAGAGAACCAAAAGCAGTTTTTGCCCACACAATTTCCAACCTGCCAGCAGGTGGCACTCATAGGCTCACTGCTCCACAGAGGTGTTTCAATCTCCATTTTCTTATGTTTTGGTCTGGCCAGAGCCATGATTCAAAGTGGGCTTACTGGCCAAATTCACTGAAAAGAAAATCCCCCTCACTCCTCCTCCCTTTTCCCTTGTAACAGCTGCCAGGAAGAAAGATGCCTGTTTCCCCTCTCAGTCAGCCGCAGTTAGCCAGGGGTTTTATCCCAGCTTAATATCTTAGGAGGGGGAGAGGTGAGCCTTCCTGGCCACTGCAGGGCTTTGGTAACTCAATTTTGTTGTTTGGGTGCTTCATCTCTCTATCCCTCACCCTCCTGGAGTTGTGTAGCACTGTCCTGGTCCATGACCCCCGAAGCAGATATCTCGGACAGCTTTTGGCTCTTTTTCTGTTGTGTTTGTGAGGGAGTTGAGCCCTGCCTTACCAATCCAACACCATCTTGCCACAATTCTCCATATATATTTAAAGAGAGAGAGAGTCATTAGTGTGTGATAGTATTCTATTAGGTTTGGAAAATGCAATGATGATTAAGATATGGTTCCTTCCACCAAGAACTCACAGTCTAGATGGGAAGACAGACTTGCAAGGAAATAACTACATTGCATGATCAAACCTACTTGAAGCACACTATAGTGCAGAAAAGAACACAAATGAACAAAGACATCTTTATTTGGAAAGGAAAACATGGAAGAAGGAAGACAGAGAAGAAGGGAAGAAGAAAGTGAGGGAGAAAGAGTGGAAGAAAAGGAGGGAGGGAGGGAGGGAGAGAGGGAAGACAGGTATCTTGAGGTACAATAAACTTTTTAAAATGTGATAACTAATTTTAGACCAATTAACCCAAAATAATATCGTGGATCAATGAATTCCAGCGCTTGTTAAGTTCAGTAGATTTTGAAAAATAATATTCAAATAATACAAAATGAGGCTAGACACAGTAAACAGAGTCTCAAGCAGGGGAGCTCCTGAGGGCTCTAGAGACATCAGGATATTATAGGGAGGGTGGACAACCCCAGGAATTCAGCACCCTGTCAGTGGGCCTTACCTTGGACTATGTAATAACCTATCCCCCAATTATATTGGAGTTGGACTCATTTATAATTTTCCTACACATGGTTCTTACACCTCTTTATTGGAACCTATAATTAGCAATATATTTAAGTCCCAGAGACTTAAATCTTCCAACAGTTCATATGCCAGTTGATCCCTGGATCTCAGCAGTCTTACAGCCAACACCTACCCTCCAATTCATCGAACTCATCCAGGACAATTAACAAAAGGATGATGATGGACAATGCCCATCCCCCAAAACAGAGACTATCTACAACTGCAAGCAAGTCAGTTCCACCCATCTGCCCCATGGGATCTAAGCCCCTTCTCAATGGGAAGAAGAGTGGGCATGACCATCCCAAAATCCTCAAGATTGAGGAATGAACAAACATAAGGGGGGAGTACAACTTAGACTAAAGAAGACTTATTATTAATCTAGTAATGGAAGAACTTATAACCTTGATATAAAGGCAGTGGTCACCAGAGGTTCCGAGGGGAGGGAGAGGAAAGAATACACCTAACATGGGGCATTTTGGGGACATTGGAATTATTCTGCATGACATTGCAATGATGGATACAAGCCATTATACATTTTGCCAAAACCTATAAAATTGTGCAGTGCAAAGTGTAAACCATAATGTTAACTATAGACCATGGTTAGTAGCAATGCTTCAATATGTGTTCATTAATTGTAAAAAATGTATCATACCAATGAAAGATGTTGTTAATTGGGAAAAATGTGGGAGGGGGAGGGGATAGGGTATATGGGAATCCCCTATATTTTCAATATAACATTTATGTAACTTAAATCTTCTTTAAAAATAATAATTAAAAAAAGTAAAAACAAACAAAATGAGTCTAGAGAGTTGGGCAGTGTATAGATCAGGGCTGTCCAATAGAAATATAATATGAGTTACCTATGTAATTTTAAATTTTCTAGTAGCCACATTAATAAGAAGGAAAAAGAAACAGGTTAAATTATTTTTATTAATATATTTTATTTAGCCAAGTATACCTAAAATATTATCGTTTCAACATGTCATCAATAAAAAAATTATTGAGATAGTTGAAATTTTTTTATACTAAGTCTTAGTAATCCAGTGTGTATTTTACATTTGCAGCATGTCTCAATTCAGAGTAGCTGTGTTTCAAGTGCTCTATAGCCACATGGATACTGTATTGGACAACACAACTCTAGATCATGTAGGGTTTTATAAGCCATAATAAGAGACCAGACAATTTTCCTGAAGTCAGCAGGGAATCATTGAAGGTTATAAGCAAGGGAATAAATGATCAGATTTGCATTTTACCACAATCCTTCTGACAGCAATGTATTAATAGCTAAACTGATAGCAAAGTGGCCACCTAAGAGCCTTTTGTCAGAATCAAGGCAAGAGATAAAAGTGGCCTGAAATGGGGTAGCAGCAATGAGAATAGAGAGAATTGGGTAGATACAAGTAATATTTAGGAGGCAAAAATAGGTAGAGGTTGATGGTTATTTGGATACAGAGAATAAGAGAAAAGTAGTGCAAGACGACATGATACCCAACCACCCAACCAAGTTCTTGCTTGAACTGGTAAATGATGTCACAGTTCGCTGAAATAGGGAACACAGGAGGGGGTTGGAGGCAGTCAGAGAAGGAAATAATAGTTTACTTTTAAAATATGAATTTGAAATGCCTGTGAAACCTTCAACTGCTTATATGTGTAAGGGGTAATTGCGTATATGAGTCTGGTGCTCAGGAGAGAGGTCTGCACCACAGGGACCCATTTTGGAATCATCAGTACATCGTTAGGTGAAGCTTATATGAGATTGCTCAAAAAGAATGACAAGAATGAGACAAAGTGTCTAGGCAGAGTCCTGAGGAAAATCAATATTTAAGGTATAAGGATCCTTCACTGAAGACCAATCAGGAGTGGTCAGAGTTACAAGGAAAACCAGAAGAATGTAGGGTTATAACTGCCAAAGAAAGAGCATCAAGAGGGACAGAAGGGTCAGAATGTCAGATGCTGCCACAAAGTGAAGAAAAGTAAGTACGTAGATATTTGCATAGAATTTGACAGTAAGGAGGTCATGGGTGACCTTGATGAGAACTGTTTCTAAAGAGGGTAGAAAAAGAAGTCAAATTGCAGTAGACTGAAAATTGAGGAAGAAATGTACATAACTCTTCAGAAAGTTTTCTGTAAAATGGAAGATAGCTGAGATGTAACTTTAGATATCAAGGATGGTACAAATTGGTACATTATAAAGGAAAGTTTTTAAGATGGAAAAGACTTGAGCATATTTAAAAGCTGTTGGAAAGTAACCATTAGAGATTATTCAATGGGCTTAATGATTTAGAAAGATGTTAATGACATATTGTTAACTGAAATGAGCTCATGTCTGCAAATGTCTTTTATGAGTGTGACCGTGTCAGTGTACACATAGATAACATTCTTGAAGGACATCCACTAAGGTATTAAGCATATTTAACACTGAGGACATAGAAAAACGGGTTTTCAATTTTCATTCCTTAGCTGTATTTTTTATTATGAGTGAGCACTGTTTTGTGATATGAAAAAAGGCAATAAACAATACTTTTTTAAACAGTGAAAACAAAGCATATAATGAAAATAATAAAAGCTACAAAATTCAGTCCAGGTTAGCTAAATAAAATTAAATTCAATGCTTTTGAAACTTAAGTATTAACAAAGGATAGTTTCATGAAGGTGGTATTACATACATATTAATGCTTGATAATAAAGTGTGGGAACAGTGTCACTTGGCAACTTCATTTTCAGGCATTCTCCCCACTCCTACCTGCAGTACTGTGGTCCCAAAAGTATGCTGAAATAAATGTACTTATAGTTTGATAAAAATATAAAATTCCAAATCATGATATTTTTCAGGTGGGGAAGAACATTCACAGGTATCCTGGCTAGAGAAGGTGGCTACTGGCTCAGCCATCCACCAGTGGACTGAGGAAAATCAATCCAGGTTTCTCCCCTCCCCGTGAGTAGACCTCTCTCTGCCCAGCCAGGTGGAGTGGGGCCAGGGTCGATTAGCAAATCGTCCCCAAATCTGAGAGTTTGTTGGCAAGACTGAAAAGCACTCAAAGCAAGGGTGGAGAAATAACTACTTTCCCCTGACTGCAGCACAATGCACAACTTGACACAGGTCAGACCCAGTCCTATCCCTCAGCGATGTCAGCTAATAGGCAAAAGTCACCCTGTGATAGCTTGAAGTCATCTTTCCTACATGTGTGAAAAGGCAAAATGTTCATTTTTTTAAAGGCCACATGAAACTGTCAGTGCAGAATGAATGAATGTATAGGCTGTATGAAAATTGAAAAAAGGCAAGTAAAGGATCATAACTATTTCCTTTTTCTTTCACTGTTTCCTTCTTTCTTCTTTCCCCTTTTCCTTCTTTCTATTGTCTACGTTGAAGTTAGTTTGTGTCCTGCATAAAAAATCAATCACTGTAGTAGTTATAAGTAGTAGTTTGGGGAGCTGTTCTTCTTCACAAAATGCAGGCTCTAACTGCTCTTGGGCATTTGAAGGTCCATGACAAAGACAGAATAAAAGGGAGGATGTTAGAAATTTCCAGTACCTTTTCTACTAGGGAACAAAATATTGATAGAATATGGCCTCATAAAGCCCCAGAGCATAAGGCTTACCTCAGAGAATCACCCCATAATCAAAATCATAGTCTCTCCCACTCCTGTTTTTCTCATTCTTATCCCGCTCGTTGACATGCACATCACACACATACTAAGTTAGGACCCGCTTCCAAAGGGAAATGAAAGTCCTGCCTCAGGTTAGGAGCATGCGCTCTGGAACAGAATTCTGGCCCTAATTCTGCCCTACATCAAGAAGTTACTGAACCTTTCTAAACTTCAGTTTCCTCATCCCAAAGTGAAGGGAAAAAAAAGGCCCTGCCCCAGAGTGGTGAGGTTTATTTGAAGTAATGCATTAAGGCACTCAGCATATTGTTTGGCATATTAATTATGAGTTCTCATTAAATTACTGTCATTAGACATACTTACATAATTACTTCTAATAAGAAAGTAAACTTAGAGTTATACCAATGACTTTTATTTAAGATTATTTGTGAGGTTGACATGGAAGAAGCCTTGGTGATGATGTGTGGGCAGCTCTTTAAATATCTTTCTTTACATTTTCAAGAATTACTTTTATCTATTAAAATACCTCTGACTCTTTTTATTCCCATAAAAGGGCAACAGAGCAGATTGCACTCTTGACTGAGTTGCCAGAAGCGGTTGGAGTGTGACGTAAGTCATCTTGAAGAGCAGTCATAGCAAACGCCCACTTCACTCACTCGGCATCTGCACACTCTTACAGCTGCCGCCCAGCTCCTGGCATGGTGTACTGGGGCTCTAAAAACACTGTAGCATCTGTAGTCATGATGTGGAGATCAAGTGCTATTCAGGCCCTTTTTCTACCAGGGGAATCAGATCTGCTTCTCCGTGTTCTTCCTTCCTTGAGCCCCTTCTCTCCTCCACTTTCTTGCAGGATTTTGTCTCCATCCTCAGACAATCTCTCATTTCTCTCCTTTCTGCTCTCAGGCCCCTGAAAGAGAAGGATCAGAAAAGGATAGAGATACGCTGACAGCTGACAACTCCACCTTTCTCCTAACAATTGTACATGATTGTTAAGCAGACTTCTACTTCTTAGTTTCTGGTATTAAATTAGCATTAAACTAATCTAAGGGTATTGCTTAAGGTTTTAGTCATAAAGAAAAGGAAGAGAGGTGCTTAGGCATCAACAGATAGTCTAGGTGAGGAAATTCAACCTGCACCTCACTCTGACTCTTTGCCCCTGACTCACGGATAGTTGGGATTTTACAGCACAATAATATGAATAGTGTCCTGGTGCTTTTTGGAAAGGAAAGTGGCAAGTGAGATCACACACGGGATGATTCTAACCTCCCCTGGTGTTCACTCCCTTAAATTGCATTAACAATTTAATTTGTTTGAGGTACCAGGGCCAACGATTGAACCTGGGACCTTGCATGTGGGAAGCCGGTGCTGAACCACTGAGCCACATCGGCTCCCTGAGTTGGTTTTTTCATTTGTTTGCTTGTTGTTTGTTTGTTTTTGTTTTTAGGAGGCACCAGGAACCAAACCCAGGACCTCCCACATGGGAAGCAGGCACTCAACTGCTTGAGCCACAGCTGCTCCCCATACAATGTACACTAAGTTTTTGTTTGTTTGTTTGTTTGTTTTAAAGATTTATTTATTTATTTATCCCCCACCTTGCTGCTTGTGTTTGCTGTGTCCATTCACTGCGTGTCTTCTCTGTGTCTGCTTATCTCCCCCCTGCTGTGAAGTCCTGCCGCATCAGCCCACCGCACTGCGGGCCGGCCTGCCCTCACAAGGAGGCCCCGGGAAGCGAACCCGGGGCCTCTCATATGGTAAACAGGGGCTCTATCCATTGAGCCACACCCGCTTCCTGCTGTGAGGTTGCTGCATCAGCCCACCGCGCCGCTCAGGCCTGGGTGCCCTCACAAGGAGGCCCCGGGAAGCGAACCTGGGGCTTCCCATATGGTAAACGGGAGCTCTATCCATTGAGCCACACCCGCTTCCATACACTAAGTTTTAATGTGAGCACTGTGTGAAGAATGAAGTGTCAAGGACATCCAACATTCCCTAATGAGTTGCCCAGGGATCCACATTTTTTCATTGATTTACTGATCACATACTGTTGTAGAATCAGGAGATACAATACTAAATAAGAGAGGTCCTACTTCCTAGATATTACAGTTTGGTGGAGACACAAGCAATAAACAAACCTAAAGGGAAACAAGAAAATAACAGACAGTGAAAAGTGCTATGATAACTATAAACAGGATGGTATATTGGGAATTATTTGGGGAGCAGGGTACTTATTTAGTTTTGATGGTCAGGAAGTGATTTTCTGAGGAATTATTTATTACTGACAAAAGGATGATATTGATAAATGCGGTTATGGTATCCATTTACATTTCTATTTTTTAAAATAAATAAGTAAAATAATGGTTTATATTTTTCCCATTTAAATGGGAATGTTGAAGAACCTCTGGATGTCTATCAATGAGCATATGCAGTGGTTAGTGGCAGTCAGTTGAGCAATTAAAATTATGCAGGTCTCTACTTGTTTCATTTCTATCCATTTGAGTACATTGGTTAAAGGCAGAAAGCAAAGTGAATAATGAAGATGGGATACAATTTAAGAGGAACATAAAAATTGTATTAGCTCTGTAAATGTGTTTTCAGGTGATTTTCATCAGATCCATAAGTTGTATTCATCTGACCAAAATTCATATTTAGCAGTCATGATGCCTCTAATACTTATAAAAACAGTATTTAAAAAAAGAGAAAATTTTTTAGCTTTTCCTTTTTTAAGAGCAAAGACTAAGAAATGCTTGTAAATAATGACCTAAATAATAAAAGAAAAAATAATAATAAAAGAATAATGACCTGAAATAACTTTTCTTATCTCATCACTTACAAACAAAATATGAAATGATCAAAACAAGCCAATTTAGTTTTTAAATACCAAAATGAAAGTATTTAATTTTGTTGGTCATGATCATGTAACAAAAGTAGTTTCTAACTGTATTTAAATATATACAATTTAAATCTTCATATTGGTATACATTAATTCCCAAACAAAAGATAACATATCATTTTCAAATTTGCTGATAAATCATGCTTTTTAATGTAATTAGCTGTTAAAATATGTCAATTATTCAATAGAAAAAAGTAAAACAGTGCTTATATATGCTGTGAATTTTTAATTTTGTATTAAGATGAACTTTATAATATACTCTTTTAAACTGATAGAAAATATTTAGCTTAAAATTACTTATATAATAGACTATTTTTGCAAAATATAAATACAAATATACTATAGAGAAGGAAACAGGATGGCAGCTATGTATGGCAGGGGAAGCATAGAGAGACTAAGAGGTAATGAGTTTTGTTTGTTTTTTTGTATTTTGTTTATTATTATTATTATTGGAATAATGAAAATACTCTTAAAATGATTGAAGTAATAAATGCACAACTATGTGATTATACTGAATACCACTGATTGTACACTTTGGATGGATTTATGCTTTATTAATATGTATCAATAAAATTGATTTGTTAAAAAAAATTACTTATATAATATGAAAAAATTGTTAATGCTTTTATAAATTCCTAACAGGTTTCTAGACATTATATATAGCTGTGAAAAGAGTTCTTATGTCAGAAATCCCAGTCAAACAAGATGGTGGTATAAGATACTCCAGGGGCTGTTCCCACACAGTATTTGAACAACTAGCTAAAACTGGCAGAGTCACCTTCCTCAAACCTCTGGAAAATAGTTAAAGGGTTGTAGTAACTGGAGGGTAACAAATCAAGAAAACACATTTTAAAACCAGGAGGAGAAGCTGTGGTGTCCTTGCTGGCTCCTCCCCCACCTCCACCCTGGTGCAGTGTGGAACCAGTCTGTGCTCCATTGTGGGTCCCTAAACCTGTTCTGGAGAGAAGAGAGTAACCTCTATGTGTGTACTGGGGTGTCTGTATGTATGCGCTTATCTGTCGTGTGTCAGAGTAAAAGACGAAATCAGGAAACTCGTGGGCTTACCCTCCCAGACCTCACGCTGCTGGCAGAAGCAGCTTGCTGAGACAGCTAAAGAAGCATAAGAAATAATTAAGTCAAAAGCAGCCTGTGGCAAAAGACTACCTGCTTTAAGAAATACAATAGAGGGGAAGATGATGAAGGAATCAGTCTCTCCAGCAAAACAACTCTTGAACTGTTAAGAACTGTCTGAATCAACTATTTTGACACTCTGGAGTCTAGTGGAACACTGTGCAGCCTCCAAGGAAAAGCTGCAGGAACAGGCTGGTAAATTGCAATAAATACTGGTGACTTCCACCCTCCCTGCAGTGGTTACCTGTCCTTATCCCCCAGCCTCATGGCAAGCAGCAGTGGCAACTGCAGCCTGGGCTCCTGGGGCAGTTTGCTATTTCCCGGTGGGGCTATGAGGACCTAGTCCTCCGAACTCCAGGGGTGTGTAGTCTTATAGATGACTACTCCTTTTGATCAGCTACTTCAAATCATTGAGGGCAGCCATGGTTCCAAGCCCCCTTAGGCAAAGTGGCAGAGGAATATTAAAGACAGTACCCTTCCTCAAAACGACGGCAAACAGTTAAAGGGCTGCTGTAACTGAGAAGGTACTGGATCAAGAAAATGCAGCTACTGGTGCCCTTGCTGGCCCCTCCTCCACCCCCCCAACCTGGGCCATATCTTCTTGCTTCTTGGTATGGAATATAATTTTTTGTTGGTGTCTCAGCATCCGATTTATTAGATGTTTTTATTCTGGGCTTAGTTTCTCATTTTAGCCTAAGGTTTTCTATTTGATTGGCTTTGTGCTACAGACTTGGTTGGGAAAGACTGACTTTGGAAACTACTTTCTGTCCTGCTTACCTTCCCAGGATTTGCCTTCCAGGCAAAAGTAACTAGAGACGATTAAAGGAGTATAAGAAACTATAAAGAGAGATAGTCTGGGGCAAAGTTTTGCCTGCTTTAAACTCCTGAGAGAGGGAGGTCTGTATCTTGGGTAATAGAGGGGCCAATCAAACTCTTGTAAACAGGGGAACTGCAAAACAACTAACAAGAAGCCCAGGACAAGATATGGGACCAGAAAAGACATTCTTCTTTGGCAGTCCTTCCTGATAGGAAAGCTGAAGCTCAAGAAAATCTGTTTTATGAATAGCTGGTTGAAAAATCAAGAAAGAGACATCTCAGGGAATAAATCCCAGAGTCAACATTTTAAAATATTAAAATGCACAGTGTACAAAAAATACAAGACAAGCAAAGAAACAGGATGGCCCATCCAAAGGAAAAGGATAAAAATCCAGAAAACACCAACAAAGAAGACCAGAATGTGGACATACAAAACAAAGATTTTTTTATATGATCTTAAAAATTCTCAAGGATATGAAGCAAAATACAGAGAAGAACGAAAGGATATCAGGAAAGCAATAAATGAGCAATATGAGAATCTTAGTAAAGAGAAAGAAATTTTAAAAAGGAACCAAACAGAACTGCTGGAGTTGGAGATAACAATAACTGAAATGAAAAAATCCCAAGAGGATTTTAACAGCAGATTAGAACTGATATAAGAAAGAATTAGTGAACTTGAAGAAAAGACACTTGAAATGAGTCAGGCTGAGGAGCAGAAAAAGAAAGAATTATAAAAAGTGAAAATAGTCTAAGACACCTATGGTACACCATCAAGCATACCATTATATGCATTATGGCAGTCCCAGATGGAAAAGAAAGAGAAAAATGGGCAGAAGGACTATTCAAAGAATGACAGAGAATTTCCTAAACTTCGCAAAAGATGTGAATATGCACATCCAAGAAGCTCAGAGAACAACAAACAGGATAAACAGGAAGGAAAATACATGCCATCATATATTGATCACACTATCAAATGCAAAGGAAAAGGAGAGAGTTCTGAAAGCTGCAAGAGAAAAGCAACACGTTGTGTACAAGGCAGTTACAATTAAATTGAGTGTTGATATTCCATCAGAAACCAGAGGCAAAAAGGCAGTGGGTTGAAATATTAAAGTGCTGAAAGTAAACAACTGCCAACCAAGAATTTTATATCCAGCAAGACGCTTTTTCAAAAATGAGGGAGAGATTAAGACATTCCCAGATAAAAAAAAAAAAGCTGTGGGAGTTCATCACCACCAGACCCTCCCTACAAGCAATGCTAAAGGGAGTCCTTCTGACAGAAAGGAAAGGACACTAAACAGTGGTTCAAAAAAGTCCTGAAAAATCCACAACAAAAATTCCTAGAGATAATAAATGAAGTCAGTAAAGTAGCAGTGTACAATAACAACACCCAGCAACCTATACACAATCTATACACAAGCAATGAAGAAGAAATCAAGAAAAAACATCCCATTTTCAATAACAACTAAAAGAATCAAATATCT
>JAQZBX010072740.1:0-15028 GCA_029593785.1 Cabassous unicinctus | reverse complement strand
TTTTTTTTTTCCTTTATTATTAAAGCTGCCTCATCCCCTTTTGGAAGGCCTAACTCACTCCTTTGCAGAAGAAGAAACACAAAAGAATTTGCATTTTGTGGGATGTTACGTCCGTCCGTCATTTCCTGAAATTTCCGATGGGGGCCACTCAGTGTTTAATAAGATTGGAATGTGCCGCTATAAACTTCAATCTGTATTGAGAGAAATGGAAAAGGCTCTTTAAAGTCAGCACCAACCTGGCTTTGTTTCTGAGCAAAGATCGCTCTGCACATGATGGGCGGTCGTATCTGGAAACTTAAGCAGATCTCATATCCTCATTTCCTAGCACACTCTTTCATAGTATGGTGCTAGTTTCCGGCTATCTTCTCAGCCAGCTGGGATTTGGACTGAACCCTGAAAACTCCTTTTATGAGACTTCCAGTAGTGGAGGAAAAGATGGGGATGATCTTAGCACAAGGCATGAGGGGCCTCATCCACCAAGAGCTCAACTTGTCTCCAACTTTTAGGGAAACCTTGGGCTGAAATGATTGGAAAAGTTTTAAGAGTAAATGAACTAATAGATAAATAGTTTTAGGGGGCTTACCACGTGGTCAGTTTTGTCTTGAGGTATTTTAAAGCCAGTATTTCTGACCGTATGGTTACTTCTGCTAAAGAAGAGAGGTTCAGAGCTGTAGGTGTGGATTTAAAAGTCGATTTCTCATTCATTCTTCCACCCCCTGCCGACATGTTGGTCGCATATGCCCTTTTCCTTTCTTTCCTTCTTTTCTCTCCTGCAGCAAAACAACAGAGCTCGCTCTTTTCCTCCAGGGAACTCCTTCTTACCCTTGATCCTCAGCTCAAATACCACTTTCTCTGGGCAGCTCAAAACAGGTTCCCCTCACGCCTCACTTTATCTTGCTACCTTTTCTCTACTGCACTTATCACTGTTGTATTCTAGTATTTATTTTTTGGTAATTTATTGGCTACTACGTCCCTATGCTGTAATTTACTTTCTGTTTTGCTCATCATTGTTGTCTCAGCACCTGGCCCGGTGCCAAGCACATAGTAGGTCCTCAAAGTATTTTTTCAATGAGTGAAAAAAAAGACGTTGCCCAAACTTTTCATTAGGGATTCTGACAATGAATTATAGATTAACAATTTGGTGGGACCTTTCCTTAACTGTGTTCAGCAGGTGTATGGCACTGTCCTCCATTCATCCAACCATTCTACATGACCTCTCACCTCTAAGGAATGAGGCACAACTTATGGAACTCACACACTGGACCAGAATATCCAGAAGCCATGCTGGAGTGTCTATAACATACAGAAACACAGATATGCACAAGTGGTCATCGGCTGCTGAAATTTGCCCAAGAAGAAAGTATGTCAGTTCGGGGAAAGGGAAGCTTTCATTTAGGTAGCACTTACTGAGACTGACAGGCTGTCAAGACCTGAGCTAATTTTTGGAAATATAAAGATGAATAGGACACAGTCCCTGGCCACACAGAGGTCATGGCCTGGGAGGGGCATTAGGGAATTCCAAAACAATATAGAGGTAGGACCACGGAGTTATGGACAAACAGAAGCAGCCCACCTACACAGTGCTAGATTTACAGGAAGTTTCACAGAGAGACTGAGGCTGAATATTCAGGGAGGGAGTGAAGCATGAGCCAGGTGGGGAAGGGTAAATGGTCTTCCAAGAA
Source organism: Cabassous unicinctus (assembly GCA_029593785.1). Taxonomy (NCBI): domain Eukaryota; kingdom Metazoa; phylum Chordata; class Mammalia; order Cingulata; family Chlamyphoridae; genus Cabassous; species Cabassous unicinctus. The sequence goes on along the minus strand of JAQZBX010072740.1, from coordinate 13,346 downwards.
GGGGCTAGTTACTACCTGAATAAAGGCATTGAGAAGCGTGGATGCAGAGTGACTGTTCTTGGCCCCACTTGGATTGGCATCTTCTGTAGAGCTGAAGAAACCATCTGGTCTGCTTTGAAAACCTTCAGAACATAATCATTAAGAGAATTGGGTTCATCCAACCTATAACACAGATAATGGTATCCTGTTGCTTTGAACTCAGAATTTCCTAAGGGATCTCCTCATCAATGGGCCCCTTAATCAAACCAATTAATAATGGCTGCTTTCAGTAAGTAAGGGTTAAGTAGACACCAAATGTGATGACATGTTTTTATGTTTGTATGTGCGAGTGTGTCTCTGAGAGAGAGAAAAACAGATAAATCAACACAATAGGCAGCGAGCTTTACATTAACTTGGCAGTAGGCGATCCTTGAGTGTGTCCCATAAAAGGCAAGCCGCTGGACTTCAGAAGTTTGCTCACTCATTCACAGACAGCCTTCATTTTGCAAACTTCCTGAGGGAGACCTGAAAAATAATTGACAGCTGGAATCACAGCTCAGGGCCCACTACAGGAAAAGGTGATTTGGGGAGGGTCCCTGTGACGCCAAAACATCCCAATGAAAAGTGAACAATTGAATTGTCCTCTGGTAGTTTTGCTTCTATGACGCCAAACATCAGTGTTGTTTCCAACCATTTCCGTGTTTGGCATCAGTTAGACAATAGACTAAGATGATTCACTTTTCATCCAGATACATTAGCGTCCTGAAAGACATATCCTAATTTTCATTTAATCTGAGGGCTATATTTTAGCATAATGCTGAATGTGAAGGTGGTGTATTGGCAACACTGGGGAGAGAGATTAGTTTAAAACATCAGAGGCTAAATGAACAAAAACAACTGTGAATCTCTCTTTTCTTTCTACCACATCCTTTTCATATCTGCAAAAGAATATTTATTATTATTACTATCCTGAAAGAGTGCAATGCCATACAATTATGATCTACTTCCCAAACAGTGGGATGAGTCTCAAAATTGATTAAAATACATACACACAAACATATACACACAATCATAAAGTCAAATATGTCACCATTATCAAGTAGACATTTGTCATTATTGCTTTCTTGATATTCATAAAAACTGAAAAAAAAAAAAAACCTACAACCAATTCACATTCTTCTCTTGTTAACAAAGGAACCTTGTCGAGATGTCAGTTGCTGGATATTAGGAGGGAGGTGACTCAAAGGCTAAAGAGGCCATCCGATTGCTGAAAAGGGAAGGTGCCACCAAACCAAACAAGTAGAAACAAAAAATAGATAAGACATAATAATAATCTGAAAAGTATTTAAAAGCAATCAAGTGAAGATGTTGAGAATATTATACAAAAGAATAATGATATTTGTACAGTAAGTAAAATATAGATTGCAATTTATAACAGGATACAGGAAGGAGACAGGAATTGTTTATAGGACCTTGCAACAGAATTTCAACAAATCTCTTTTAAAAGCTTTCTCTTTGCCTTGGCATCGAGTTCTGGGCAGCACTGCCAGCTACATCAGATGAAATAAAACGCCCAGGCTGGCACACATTACAGGGTCTAAGGAGCAGAACTTGATCTGAACTCCAGATTCGGAGGTGATATCTATCTTTTGTCTAGTTCATTTACTGAGTCAGAAACCTCATTACCTCTCTGTTCAAGGCCATTTCTCAGGGAGAGGTTTAATTGTGGAAAGTTTTCTAGTATTTTCTTGATTTTCAAATGTTCAAGTAAATCTTAATACTTTGGTCTCTATCTCAAGAAGATTATTTCCTTCAAGATACTAGTTTAAAGATATATGTCTAAATGAAATTAGTGGTTGAAAAATATTTTCCCAGAAGTCTTCCTGCTGTCTAACTATACATGAATGGTTGTCTTAATGAATGCCAGCTCTGCTACTTGGGGCTCATAAGATCATAAGATTGTTGAGAGGATTAAAGGGGTTAATATACACAATGTGCTGAGAAGTGTGCTTGGCACCTAGTAAGGACTATAGAATGATAGCTGGTGGCTGTCTGTGGCTGTGGTTGTGGTTGTTATAGCATGTGAGCTGGATGCATAAATTAGGCTTTTATGTACATTTCCACTGTGTGATGCACTTGCTTAAACTTTCCTTTGCTTTTCTTCCATGTACTCTGTTCTTTCTAGTTTGACATGGCATCAAACTCTTGGCTTTTGGACCCACTAACATTAATTGCACACTGTGTACTGGACACTGTGATAAATATTTCACATGCATCATTTCATATAATCCTCCCAAAAAACTTATAAAGTAGTTTGGCAGATTGAGTTATGCATGCCTGGGAAAAACAAAACAAAACAAAACATGTGAACCCATAGTAAATAGGACCTTTTGAAGATGTTATTTTTAGTTAAGATGTAGCCCAAATGAATCAGAGCAGGTCTTAATGCTCTTACTGGAGACCTTAGAGAGAGAAGGTACAGGACGGAGCTAGAAGGAGGAAATCAGAGGGAATCCGGAAGAGAAAGGAGAGGACCTCCCCATGTGATGGGAAAACCAAGGAACTCAAGGATTGTCAGCTGTCTAGAACACTACTGACTCCCGGAAGAGCCTCTAAAACCAGTACATTCCTGTTGTTAAGCCAACCCATTTTGAGAGATTGGTCGTAGCAGCTGGCAAAGTGTTATGGTAGGTGCTATAATTTTCTCATTTCACAGAAGAGGAAACAGAGCTTAATTGGTATTTAGAGACTTCCTCAGAGTTGTCCTGCTGGTATGAACTGACCTGGGTTTTGAGCTGGAGTTCTCACCCCTCAGTTGGTCCTATTCCTATTTCCACATTATCGCAGTTGGAGCAGTGATTGAATATGTGCCTACTGTTTACCCTTTGGGTTACTCTATGGACCCAGCTCTTGCTGAAAGCCCCCATGCCCTCCATCTCCTGTCTTCACTTTAGCCCCTTGAACCTGAACCCAGTGTAACCTGGCCTGTCAGTGTTTCAGCCTGATCATCCATTTCACCCCACATTTTTTGTTTCTTTTAGAGAATAACATATCTCTACAGTTAGCAGGAACACTTTTAAATCAAATGAATTTAGAACAAGAGAGTTTTTTTAAAATGAGGTAGAAACAATAGCAAAATCCAACTCATAAAATTTGTGTGTAATTAAAAGGGATGGCTATAATTTAATAACTCTCTGTATTTCCTTCCTGAAAATCATTTTATACCTTTATAAATAGTGAGCCATCTCAATTAACTGTTTGTTTAAGAAATAGGATTCTCCAAGTGATTTGAGATTCTATTTGTCATTGTTAATTGATGATCAAGAAGAAACTCCATTTAGTTTACATTGCCATTATTATCAAATGTGTTTCTTAAGTGAATAAATCTATTTCTCTTCCTCAGTAGCTGTCATAAACTGAACTTGACTGATTCTTTATTTGATGATTTAGACTCAAAGTTCTTCAGGGTCCGCTTTCTGAACATGAATTCTTGATACTTATTACAGTAAACATAGACTATGTAGTAGATTAGGAATTCGGAGGGATATTTCTTTTTTTTTTTTCTTATCTACATAATTCTATTATATGATTTCCCCTTCTTTGGGGGTGACTCTTCTCCTTATCATGAACCAAAGGATAAAAGAAAAAAAATCAGAGACGACCGTTGGTGCTACTCTTATCAATCATTTCATTCTTTTACTTCAACTTGCCCTTTCTCTTTTGTTCAGAAACATGATCCCAGTTGAATATTTCCTCCTTTCTGTAGCTTTTTCTGATTCCCTCTCCCCTATGTCCAGGCAGACTTATTTTCCCTTGTCTGTGTTCCCATCATACCATATGTAGCATTCATAATTTTGTCTCATAGTTACTGGTTTGCAACCCACTTCTCTGCCCTCCTCTTCCCCGTTTGCTCCCCCACTTGGCCTGGCATGACTGATACATTTATCCTTAAACACCTTCATCACCTCACATATGGTGCTGATATGCTCCACGGTCTGGGTAGTACGGATGGGTAGTAGGAAGGAGGACACCAACGTCCTAAGGTTGTCTCTCCTAATTCTCGATTACCTAACCTCAAGCAAGAGTCGAATATTATAGTGGAAAGACACCTGAGAGAACTTGAACTCACTCATTTTATACATGAAACCGAAGCTCAGGTAAGTGAAGTTTCTTGCTCAATCTTGTAACACCGCAGTTTGAACTCGGAATTTTAAGTCAATTGTTCTTTCTATCTTACCTGTTACACATGATCTTCCTTATTTAGAGCTATGTTTACTTTGAGCATAATGATAAGACAAAATTTTAATTGTGAAGATGCTTTGAAAAATGTTGACTGCTCAAGATACAAACACCATTACCTCATATATGACCAACAGAAATAGGTATATCCAAGGATGCTACCCCTGATGCAAACATATTCTGAGAGCTTCCTCAAAGGGTAATCTACTATTAACGTTTTTGTGGCTTCTTCCAGGATGTTGAAATTCTTGTCATAGCTCCAAACTCCAATTTAGAAAATATCTTTATTGGCTCAAGGGCAACACAGAGGGGTGAGGTTTGCTGATACTAACCCAAAGACAGATCATTTTTCCTTCCTACTATTACATTATAAATGAAAGGAAAGAAAGATTCTGAAGCTGGAGCAAAACAAACAAAGCACTGAGATAAAGAACCTTTCATACAGTATATCTATTAATTAATTAATCCAAAGGAAACAGCAGAAATATTTAAAATACGTATGTTATTAAAAAAAAGAAAAGAAAAAATGTGGGCTGCCCATGGTACATGGGACTCCTGGGAGGCCCGAGGGATGACTCAGAAGTAGGCAAATGCCAAGATTAGAAGATGAAGCCTGGTGCTGGCTGGAGAAGCCTAATACCGAAAGGATTAGAATATAAGTACTAAGCAATGCCCATGAAATAAGGCTGTGGGTCTAATTAGAGCAAGCCAACTCTGCCCTCTCATCCAAGAGATGATTGTGACAGAACCACCTAAATCATGAGGAAAGTGAAAAGTCACAAAGGGGACAGGGTTGTTACCTTAGGGAAGATGAAGACACCCACTGCTCTCTCTACCTGGATGTAGACCATTATAATGTTGAACACAAATTCCTAATACTTATTTTGTTCAGTACTCAGTGGTCTCCTATAATATCCAAATGAAGTATTTGTATATACTGGAGATGTTGGTTGCTTTTTATGCTGGCATCCAATTTCTATACACGAGGCAAAAGGAGAGTGATCCAACACCAGAATCTCTAGGAGAGAAATACTTGTATATATATATTTGAATATATGTAAACTGAGTGACAATATTGGATGTGAACCAGGTTCTTGGTAGGAGTCTTTGGTCATTAGTGAAAAATCAGTTACCTATTAATATTATCATTTTCTTTGCATAAAATCTGCTCCAATGGTCTATAGGAAGAGATCCTTAATTTGCTTCCCTGGTGGTGGTCTTCTAAAGAAGGGAAGTGGAACTGCTGGTCCCAGGAAATTAAGAGAGGCAGTGTCAGGAAGCTCAGCGGGAAACTGATTTGGGACTAAAGTAATTGCCACGATGATTAATTATTCCTCCGAGTCTTACACAGGCATGACTTTCTCTCCCGTTCAGCAGCAGGCTGACTTCAGAAGAGGAGCTGGCCCACACTGGCGGGTCCAGCTGCCCAGTCTCAGCCAGCTCCGCGGCCCCATTCTCCCCTTCCGTGCAAGGGCCAGGGGGCAGAAGGCTTCTCTGTGCTCCAGATAACTGCCTGTGGTGTCACCTTGTCACAGTTCACGTGGTCTTTCTCCAAGAGAATAACTGCATTTCTCTATATTTCTCAGGCCTTGGTAGGAATATTATCATTTAGGGCGTGTCCTCTTGCTGTTAGGGAGGAGAGGAGGGGGTTGTCCACCTTCCCTGGGGTGCCCACTCTTTGCTAAGTGTTTTACTAATGTGGTTTTGTGTGATCCTCAGGGCTTACCAAAGTAAAGAGTGAAGCTCACATAGCTAGGTAGGGGCGAGGCTGAGAACCTGAGACTTCCTGATGCCAGAGCATACCTTCTTTGCCCTTCCAAAGCCTCTCCCCATCTAGGCACCCAATTCAACATGGAAGTGCCTTACAAAAGAACCCACATTCATGATTTTTTTTTTTCTCGGAAAAGCCATTATAGCAAATGGAAGAGAGAGAATGAGCACAAATCTGTGTTTGGAAAATGTTTATTGGTTTCTTGATTAAAGAAATTGGAGATATTTGACAATTGTTTCAATTCCATAAATCATCAAGTCTTATTTAAGAGGAAAAATGAATCTAGAATGAATGAAGAGTGAATCAAGAAATGATACTAGTCATGGATAAGCGTGCTGCCATTAGAATGCCCTTTCCTGGGATCATGTCTCAATTCTGCTGGTTGCTCTTTGCCTGACCCAGAGCAAGAGACTTACAGCCTGTTTGAACAATGCTTAGGACTGTGTCTGGTAAAAAGTAACCACTCAAGAAATATCAACTCTTATGATCAGTGTGGGGAATAGTAACAACAAATACCCAAGCTAATCAGCCCACTTTAGGTTAAAATGCAGTGGTGAAAAAAAAAAAACAGGGAAAACAGGGCAGGGAAAAAAATAATGATTTGGCAGAGATTCAGGTAAAGAATTTGGGCTGGCCGTAAGCTACACATGAGCCAAGAATCTGATGCAATTCTTTTAAAAAGGTAAGTGAATGCAGAAATAAGCCACATGAATTAAAGCAGAGTGCCCTGAGAGTCTTCTGCCTCTGCTTCTATCGAACAGTATTGAGCCAAATTGAGTTTCATTTCTGGGCAATGCATTTTAAGGAAGAAATGAACAAACCCCAAATTAGAATATGTCCAAAGGAGAGCAAACAAGAGAAGGGCCTGGCAAGTGCTCCATATAAGGAATATTTGCTGAAAACAAGGAGGTTTAATCTAGAGAAAAGACAGAGGGACACATCTTGACTCATTATCCAAGTAAGCATTTTAGCAACTAGAATTATCTGATTCTGAAACAGGCTGATTGCTTAGATAGTGAGAACCCTGTCCCTGAGAGTATCTTGAAGAAGCTGAAAAAGAACTTGCCATGGAATTTGCCAAGACCTTTAATGGAATTCTGAATTGCAAAACCTCTTTGAAGGCTTCTTTCCATCCCTGACATTTTCTGATTCTATGACAGAAAGAGATAAATATTTCCCTAGCCACCTGCCACCGGTAAGCAGCTTCCACTTTTATGACTACCCACGCTAACTGGGACTCTCCATTCCCTCCAATTTCCATGGTGCATAGAATCTCTCCTCCCCCCTACCAGGCAATGGGCTGCTCACTAGGATATCCACAGACTTCTGTTCCTTCCAAATGAGCTGGATGCTTTCCAAAACCAGGTGTATTTGTCCCCATTTCTATTTAAACCAGTTGCATCTGTTACTGTAATTGCTTAGTTTCATTAAACATTATGTAAACTGATGAAATATTAGTGTTAGAAGAAAGCAAGATGTTGTGTCTATGAAAACTAAGTTGAATGCTTTGGAAAGATTTGATGAAGGCGATTTGCTAAAAAGTAATTGCTGTTCAATTAGGTGTGAGTTAGACAAATGTATGAGATTGGGAAAGATCATTAAAATTTAGATGGATTCTCTTCTGAGATTGCTCTGCAAGTCTTTAAGTTCTTGCTCCACTTTGTAGGAACTGCAACTGAAAATCACAGATGATGCTAAATGGGAGTGATTTGTGCAGAATGACGATGCAGAACTCCACTTGGCAGGCCCGTATGCAGAGAGACTGCCTTGGCCCTTTCTGGACGAGTTGTTGAATTAAAGGTACATACTTATATGTTTTAATTTTTAAAAGTTTAACCTACGATGCTTCGTTTTATGATTCTCTGCTGTGACTGAATTTTTTAATTAATCACTGACCATCTACCAGCCACAACTCCACAGACACGAGGGCTGCTATTATTCAGGGAAGTGCTAGCCAAGTGGTTAGGAGCTGCCTTCTCCTGTAACCGTTAGAATGGCTGGCATGATGAAGTGTCACTCTAGAATTCCATGGTGGGAAAAGGTAATGATTAGGCACCAAAGCTGGGAGAGGACATTTCAGATAGGGAGATTTAAGTGTAGTGTGCAGTGGACAGCAGTAGGGAAAACAGGCAACTAGGAAGGCTGGGTCTGGGTGGGTTTAAGATTCAATCCATGGGACTAGAGGAGGAGGGCTATAAGATGAAACAAGTCAAAGCCACATCCCGGGTGCTGTAAATGCCAACAATCAGGAACTGAGAAAAGCAGGAAAGAGAGAAGAGAAAGCTATGGGAGGCAGGCACTCCGTAGCATCACTTAAAGCCATCAGGTGGTATGGGTCTGGCCCACGCTGCTCTAATGGCCTCCTAGATGTGCTGGTGACTCAAAGCTCCATGAAACCCCCGTCTGTAGGATTACTTCTTTGTTTTGACAAAGACTATTAGATAAAGAGGCAAGAGAGCTGGGTCCCAAGGTCTGGCACTGCCATAGCTTTGGCAAATCCTGAGGCGAGATGTTTAGCATCACCGTCTCCTGATTGACTCATCCATCCTCATCATCCTTAAGCTGAAGTCTCCGACATCGACAAGATAACTTAGGTAAAGGCTTGGAAAGCAACAAAAGTAGCAGAAAACAAATGTAAACATTTATGATTGTTTGCAAAGGTTTAGAGAGAAATTTTTAGCAAATTTTTCAATTTGCTTCAAATAGGATTGCCTGGCTAGTGTAGGAGAGGTGAAGGAAGGTGGAGTAGAAGCTAGCAGAGCCATAACAAAGAGGGGATGCCAACTTATTTTTTAAATAATTGATGTTACAGTGAGTTCATCACTGCTATTTTAAAACAGGTTAAAATATATTTTATGCTTCCAAATCACAGGGTTCTTTTTGTTGTTCTGTTCTGTTTTGTTTTGTTTTGTTTTGGACTGTTCTTCCACCAGATCTTTTGACTTAATCAAACGAATCTTTTCTCTCTCTCTCTCCTTTTTTTCTTTTCTTTTTTTTTTTTGTCACAGGGGTAAATGCAATGTACTGTTAAGTGAATACAGTAGACTGATATATAGGGCAGATCTGGGATTCCAATTTTGACTTCACACTACTAGCACTTCCTACTTAAATGATTCTCAGTTTCTTCTTTTCTAAAAAGAGGAGACAAACTAACCTCAAAGGGTTTTATGTGGATTAAGTATGCTTATGATAATGCATGCAATTTGCCTAGTTTGGTACTAGAGACTGAATAAGCAGGCATTAAATATTAGTGGATATTGGTACTGTTCAATTCACAAATGAAATTGTTGTCCGGGGTTCAACCCTTGGCCCCGGTACCTTAAAATATATATAAATAAGAATAAGATGTTTTTATCAGTCCAAAATGAAAACCCATACACATTAAGTAGTCATTGCTCCTGAGGGCCAACAATATGCTTTCTGTCTTTATGGGTTTACCTATTCTGGATATTTCATATGAAATGGAATCATAAAACACATGACCTTTTGCATCTGGCTTCTTTCATTTAACACAATGTTTTCGAGATTCATCCATGTTGTAGCATGGATCAGTATTTCATTCCTTTTTATGGCTGAAAACTAATTCTGTTGTCTGCATATACCACATTTTGTTTGTCCGTTCATCCGTTGATGGATGTTTGGGCTGTTTCTGCGTCTCGGTTATTGTGAATAGTATCACTATGAACATTCATGTAACAAACTGCATCTGTTTTTCTAAAGGGATTCATCATCTTTGGGCTCCTTTAATAGTGAGCTCTCCTATCATACTTCAAATGCCATTTGACTTGAAGTTATCAGAGAAATACCCATTATACACACTGACATATTGTACAACATTTTGAAGAAGGTATATGTGAAAAATCAACACCTCTGTTTTATTTCATCCTTCTGCTGAATCCTGTAGGGGTAGTAAACAATTGAAAGGCAGGAAAGTTCCCATCAAGGACTCATATTTTAGGGAAGGGGAATCCAAAGGAACATATGAAAATAGAAACAGCTAACACATAAGAAAGCCTTGAAGTAAAGGTCAAATTGTGTGATGCAGATTCTAAATGATTCATTCAATCACTCACACATAATTATGTAGGAACTCAGATTCCACAGGTCTCCTTCAATGGCTAGAAGGTAGCAATGCAGAAAGGGAATGTAAATTAGTGAAGAAAACTCAGAGAAAGCAGGAAGAATAAATACTATGGTGAAATGGAGAAAAAAAAGGATCCTTATAAATGGGAAGCTGCTGTTCAGCTCTAGCTAAATGTCCGTGGGGACAGGGAATTTTCTTGTTTGCAGTTATTTTACCCATTGATTTAGCACTTAGAACACTGGACATGGAAAAGAGTAGGTGTTCAAGAAATAATTGTTGAATAAATGAATGCTGAATACAAGAATGGTATCCAAATATAACCAGATTCTCCATTTTTTTCAATGTAAGCTAGATTTCCAAAATTTATATGTAATTTTCAGATTTGTATAAGTTGATTCATTAAAAAAATGTGTGGGAATATAATATAATATGCTCATAGGTTGGGTTTGACCTATGGATGGGATTAGGCTCTTGGACAGCTAATTAGGGACTCTAATCCTCTAGTAAAAGCCATTGATTATGTATGAATAGTAGACATTTAGAATGATGGTGTGTTGATCCAAGCACTTTTATAGTATCAGATATAACATTTGAGATAAACTCTGGATACAGTAAAAATCCATACAAAGTGCATGGTTGAGTAAAGCAAAATTTCTAAGTTGTGTTGCTGCATTTCCAAGTTATAATTAGAGTTATTGTACAGCTCTGCTTAATTTTAATTTGTTTGGCATGAAAAAATACTTCCTTACCTTTGATTATATGAAGTGGTTTAGAAGATACATTTTAGAAGTAATAATATGCCTTGAGCTGTATCATCCTATTTTTAATTTCAAATGTCAGTAGCAAGTGAAGATCTCTAGTTTCTACCTGAAATATCAAGTCCTAGAAGCAAAGCAAGAATATTTGGTATAATTTATCACTCAGACCTCAACCAGCAGGATAGTGCATTGCCTCGACCATTTTTCTAGGTCAAATATTTTGACAATGTCCACAGCCTTGAACTCAAAAGTTATAGAGAAACAGAAGAAAAAATACCCTAGCAGACATGTAAATGAATTGAATAATAAGCTAAATATGGCTTGAAAGAGACTAAAGAACACCTGACTTCAGATGAATGCCTGAGAAGAGAAGAGAGAAAAGATTTTTCTATCTTAGTCATATTTATACCTTGAGACGAAATATTTGCAAAGTAAACAAGAGAGGTATTTATCAGCAGGGCAGGGCAAAGACTGGGAGTCCTGTCAAGGGGAAGTGGGCGAGAGAAACTTTTCCAGGTGTTTGGAGGTGAATCTGTTCTGCTGAGCACAGTCCTTACTTGACCTGACCATTTCACGTCATTACTGAGGACTTGGTTCATAGACACCAAACTTCCTCGTTGTGCTTTATTGGTTTTGACTCCTGATGACCTCTTCTAGCAGAACAGCCTCCAACATCCTGAGAACCTCATCATCATCATTCACCTTGGGATGAAATTTTTTTTAGAGAATCCAGCACAAATAAAGGAAACTGCTCCCAGCAACTCCTCCATTGCAGCCCGAGTGAATGACTCAAGCAATCCAAACAAATGCTTAAAGAAAAATGAATGTCAGGAGTGAGAATTATGGGAAACATATTAACTTAAATGCCTAATTACTTGAAACCAGCAGACTAGGACTCAGAATCAAAATGCTTGGGTTCTACTGCAGGCTTTGGTAACTATTCCCAGCTGCTTACTTAACTCCCATCTGTCTTGGTTTCCTCAACTGTAAAATCGGAATATTTATACGTACATCCTGGGTTTTTGTAAGTATTCAATGAGATAATACAAGTTAAATATTTAGGAGAGAATGTCCACTCATTAAGGTCTACGTATCATTGTTAGTATAGCACCAGATGAAAAAATGGAGCAACAGACTCATGCAGATTAAAAAGAAAAAAAGAACACAGCAGAGATTCCAAATCTGTTACCCAGATTTGCTGAATGTCGCCAAGGGTGAAAAGTGCATAACTTCAGGCAACACCATCCATATAAGCTAGGGTTTGACTAGCATCCCCTAGAGCTAGGCATTGTGGCAGGTCACCATCTTTTCAGATTAAGAACACAGAAAGGGATCCTATCACACTAAACCACCAGAGCACATTGAAAACTAGCCTTTGATCATAGACATAGCTAAGCAGTGTGTGGTGACGATGGTAATATGGACCTTAATACTTTGCCCAGAACTGAAACTTGCTTTAAATTTTGAATATCTGCCTCTGTTCCCAAAAGAAGCTATTGTTTTGATTCCACTCTTACAGAATATTTGATTATTTGGGGAAAGAAGGCAGAGAAGGAATGAGAAGTGGAGCAGGCGTTGTGTCCTGGGGCTTTTGTGAAGACCAGGTAATAGGTATGGAGCTGGGCTCCTCGTAAATGGTCAGTCACCATTAATTACCAAAATGAGTATTCACATCATTTTTGGCTAATTCTAGAAGATATTGAAGAGGAGAAACTGGATCTGGTATTAGTATCAAAAATCAGACAAGTGTTTTTTAGAGTTTAACAAAAGTTAAGTTTCTATATTCTTCTCTAGATAAATATTTTGAAATGTCACCTCCTCTTCCTTCTTATGCCTTCTTCTAACTGTCTTCTTTCCACCATCGCAATCTCTAGCCCACACACATTACCCAAAAGGGCACACTGCACATACAGGTGAATAGATATCAGTGTAAAAATATAGACGAAAGTAAAGCTCATCACATCTCAACGTCGGGGGTACACATGCAAAACGATGGGCTTCATATTTCTCATGGGTAGATCATGTGGGTCAGTCCATATATTCAGTTACTCAATTATTCACTTATTTGACACACATTTTAAGTGCCTAAATGAAGTCGTGCCAGGCTCTGTGAGTATGACAAATAAGACATGATCCCTGTCCTCAAGGAGCCCCAATTAAACGAATCCATTCTTATAACAGGTCTATATTTTCTGAGTGGAGATATAGCAACACCATTCTCCAAAGAAGATGCCATGTGTTTACATAGTGACACCCCCTCCCCATAAAAACAAAGAATCTCCTGACACAGATATCAAAGTAGAACTATATTAATTAGTATTTTAGATATCATATCACCATGCACATCACATTTTTCTCATATCCTCTTTTTAGAAGGCGTAAAGTTCATGGACTTGAGGTAACCACCCATCCCCCTCCACTTTTGTTCAGTCTGTCCTGTCAAGTACAGTTCGTCTTTCCTTAAAAATCATTTGGCCAAGACCCTGATCAAAGGAATGTCTCCTCACCCCCCCCC
>JAQZBX010072739.1:0-15025 GCA_029593785.1 Cabassous unicinctus | reverse complement strand
ATGAGGAGACCTCAGAGACCTTCTTCACCCACACACGAGTCACAGGAAAACCCAGGTTGCCTTCGCTGCTTGGGCAAAGTTAAATGGCTGGCTGCCTTCCCCACAAAATGCTCCCTGTCTTGCTTCAAATGACTGGTCTTTCTTATTGGTCATCTTCCACCTATGCCCATCCCTGCCATGACCTTGCAAACGTCATCATTCCCTTTGGTTCTCTGTAAAATGCTAGATTGATTTATTCTTCTGGAAGGTTCTGAATGTCAGTCTGTTTCAACCCTGCCTTCGCCTTACAGACAGTATCAGCAGCAAGAATTCAGTAATTCTGTCTGACTCAGGAACCCAGCCAGGCAAATACATAAATAACACACACATACACGCACGTGCACTCATGTGCATACCTTAGATCACAACTTCAACATCTCAGCACCTGAATGGGCTCAGAGGAACTCTAGCGCCATCTTGCTCTGGTTGGTTTCATGTTCATGTTCTGCTCTTCCCTAAGCACTGCAAGGTGAATTTACTTTACACTTGGCCATTTCCCAGGGCACGTCAGTGCATTCATTCATTCACTCATTCATCCACTCATTATTTCAGTCATACATCCAAACATTTACCGAGTGTGGCGTCCTCTGTGCCAGGCACTGCTGGGCTCTGGACTTACAAGGCCCTGGTCTTCTGGACACACCTCTTTTTCTGGGGAGGGAGACGTGGGCACCGGCAGCTGAGGCTTGATCAGTGTGGCACGTCAGGGAAATGTAGGATGCCGTCGGGGCACAGAGGTGGGCTGCTAAGCCAGCTTGAGGGTGGGGAGGCCAGGGCAGGCTTCCTGGAGGAGCTGACTCATGGGCCATGTCAGGAGGAAGGAGTAGGGCTTAGCCAGGCTGAAGGGAGAAGGGCTCTTACAGACACCTGGCTTTCCTGATAATCTTGGCTTTTCCACACATTTTCCTGCCAGCTGACATTGTGGAGAAGATTGAGGCCAGCGGGTCCCAGCCGCCCTGCCTGGGCTTCACACAATGTCCCTTCCTCTTCTTTCTCCTGTCCTGCTCCCCAAATCTTAGGGTTGGAGGCTCTCCTTGTTTATCTCCTTGTTCATTTATTTATTCAGAAACAAGCACTGAGACCCCACTGTGTGCACAGTGCTACAACTACAGGCGGGCCTGACCCCTGCCATCGTAAGGAGCCTTAGCCGCTCCTCGCTGGCCACAGCTTCTAGGGAGTTTGGGTTGCCTTGGTCAGATGCGTCCACTGACTCTCCCTCTGGCTTTCTCGTTCCTCCCTGTATGTTCTCCATGGATTTGCTTCTTCATCTCCCTTATCAGCTCTAAAGGTTTCTTGAAGGCTGTGTCCTTATCTTTTCTCTCTCCTCCATTGTGGTACAGTGGTAAAGTTGAGTGAAGAAACCTTTTCAATGAGGAGAAAATGATTACCATTCATTGTGAGCCCGCCATGTGCCACTTCCTCACTGTTCATGCTTTATATACGAATATCTCGAATCCTCATGCCTCTGAAAGGTAGACACTGTTGTCTTCACTTTGTAGCTTAGAAAACTTGGGCTCAGGAAGACAAAGTGAATTTCTCAAAACCACGCTGCTGGTAAGCAGCAGAGTCCAGAACTTAATTTTTCTGTCCCAAACCCCTGATTTTTCTGACACATTATTGTCAAACTTGGCTGGAATTACCCAGGAAGTTTAAAAAAAAAAAAAAAAGGTGCAGCCTGGATGTTACCCCCAGTGGTTCTGATTAGTTGTCTAGGGTGTGGCTTGGACACTGAGGTTGTTTTAAAAGCTCCCAGGGTGAGTCTGATTGGCTGCCAGGGCTGAGAACTGGGGCACCACACTGCACTGCCTTCCCATATCCATGCTGGTTGCAGTTGTTCCTAGTGGTGTGTGAGTCCCGGCCCACGTGTGAGGATGGCCACGTGATCAGATGGCACGCATTTTGTAGGCAGGGATTTTTGGCCTTCCCCTCTGCTTCCCCACCCAGCCATCCCACCGCACCAGGCACATGCACTGCCAAGGGTTGCTGACCGTTTAATCAGCCTCTGGCTTCTTGAGTCTCATCCAGGGCATTCAATGATAGCCGTTGGAGTTTGATCGCATCCAGCTGCTCTCATCCTCGGAGCCCAGGGGCATAACAGAGCAGCTTTATACACTCCCTGAGCACGCTCGCTGGCCCCGAGAGGGTGGCCGCATGGTCCCGACCCACGGCAGGTGCAGTGTGGGCTGCCTGCAGCCCTGCACTAGAGCAGGTAGGGGGCCCTTCTGAAGCCCCCTAGCACTGCGTCTGGGGCTGCTTAGGAGGAATTTGTGGCTACCTGGTCAGCTTGTTCTGTTCTGCCAAGGTCATTTTTCACCCCTCATTTTACCAGTAAGGCAACTGAGGCACAGCCAGGTGAAATGACAGCTTTTTCACTGTTCTGTGGTAGTCAGTGTCTGGATTTTCATGCCAGGCCTTTCAAATGATGCCCAACTTTCCTTCCTTCCCTCCTGCTGTTTATCCCTACCATAGTGGTACTGGGACACACTGGGTGTCATTTTCTGTCCCTGGGAATACACAATTCTAGACACTAGGGGTCTTGTTTCCTCTTGGGATGTGACCGGGAAATCTCCTGACATTCCTGGGCTCTTCCTAGACTGCTCAGCTGAAAGGAAATCCCTTAGGATGCTGCTCAGATGCATCTAGAATCTTCCCAGCTCTAATCCCATCTCCTGGTGGTTATTACTCAGCCATTAATTGCTGAGCAGTAAACCTGTGCCAGGCCCTCATCTGCAGATAAAAGACATTCTGTGTCCCAGAGGCAGAGTCTAGTGGGGACAATATGCAAGTATAACAGCATTCCCTAAAGTGTGGTCCTCAGCCCCCCTGCATGGGAAGTGCATGGTGTGCTTGTGAAAATGTAGAGCCTTATGCCCCACTCTCTCAACGTATTGCTTCAGAATCCCTGGGGCCTGAGCCCAGGAGCCTGTGTTTTAGCAAGCATCCTAAATGAATCTCAGGTGCTCTGAGGCTTGACTGCTGTGGAAGTGAGTCGGATGGTAACAGTTCAGGACAACAGTACAGCATCTCATGCAGTGGGGAGCCCCAGGCAGGGGTCAGTCCCCGGGAGCCTCGACTCTGAGGAGGGAAACTAACAGGGCTTGGGGACAGCTTCTGGAACGTGTCGTGAGGAATAAGCAGGAGTTTGCCAATAGGGCGTGCGGCCGTAGAAGCATTTCTCGGGGGCCGTGGACCACGTTTGACGCGGCCTTTCCACCGTCCCGCGTTACTGCTTCACGCAGAGCGTGCTTGGGCCAGGCGGCACTGGTGAGACCCTCGTTGAGCCTCAGGGGCCCTCCTCTGGCTTTACCTCTGCTCGTGGCCACCTGAGTCCCCGGCCTAACCCCTGTCCTCTTTAAGCCTCGCACTCAAACCACATTTCAAATCCATCCTTTCTTTCTCTTCAGGTAGATGATTTGGGTTTGTGAGGTTTGCCCTCTAGAGGTGGGCGAGTGCCTGGCCCGCAGTTGTGCAGCTTTGCAAAAGGTGGTAGTGAGCTGCCTTTATCTTTATTTTAAAGACGAACTTGGGCTGTTAGGAGTGTGGGGGCGGGGGCGGAGAAGAAGTGGACAGCCAGGTGCGATGGGGAGGGAAAATGAGGGCCTTTCAGAGTCAGAGGGACCCCCGCAGACTAGCAGAAGCCCCTCGCTTTAGAGATGAAGACTCCGAGGTTCAGAAAGAGGAAATGAACGCTGGTTTTCAGACCAGGGCTTTCTCTCTGCTCCACTGCACTGCCTCAGAGCGCGTGTTGATGGACTGGAGAGCTTATTACTAAAAGGGAGTCTGTAAGAAGCCATTTAGCAGTCCAGTCATTTGCAGGGCTGGTTTGTTAATATGTGCTTACGTGTTTGTTTGTTTTTTTTGCGGCATGGTTTTGGGGCTCCGTGTCATTCCTTCCTTGTTTTGGAGGCAAGGAAACCAAGTTTGCAAAGTGCTTCACTAGACCTAATATTCTACACCAAGGGGTCCCCAAGTGTGGTCCCCAGGCCAGCAGTATCACCTGGGAACTTCTTAGAAATGCAGATATTCTGGCGCCACCCCAGGCCCCCTGAATTGGAAACTCCTGGGGTGGGACCTGGCAATCTGTGTTTTAACAGCCCTCGGGAGGGTGGTTCTGCTGCCTGCTCTTTTGAGAACCACGCAGGGCTCTACATCAAGAGGAAACCAGCTGCAAGGCCAGCCTGTGCAGCCCTGTCACACCGTTTGAGTCGAGGAGCCCACGCCGAGCGCAGCTCAACACGTTTCTGGAAAGCAGTCTTTTCATGCCTCCTCTGAAAGGCGAAGCTCCCTTAACCTCACTTCTCTGTGTGCTTGAGCCAGAAGCCTGCAAGCCTCAGTTTAAAACGAGGCAATCAGTATTATGTCTTTTCCTGCCCCTGCTCCATCTTACCGAGTTTTTTTTTTTCTATTTCTTTTGAGCTATCTCTTAAATGAACATAAAACTACCGATTTCTTGATAGGCCTGAAGCTCCAGGATTTCCTGGTAAACAATGAAACCTTCTCAGGATTTCTGTACCACAACCTCTCTCTGGCAAGGCCTACGGTGGACAAAATGCTGGGGGCTGATGTCCGCCTCTACAAGGTAAGCTGCCCCCTTGGGCTTCCTCTGCCCACAGAGGCCTCTGCATTGTTTGAGCACCTGGAAAGGCATGGATAAGCCCCAGTCTTTGCAACGGCGGGGAAGGAGGTGGTTAGTTTGAATTCAGCTTCCCTTTGACTTTGCTGCTCAAGCTGGTATTGTCAACCTATCGAGAGTGTGGAGTGGGCAGCCTGGCGCTGTGGGCCAGCTGTTGGGAATAAAATGGATTTGCTGCCTGTCAGTTGGCATTTATGATGACTTTGCCTTAACGGGTCACATTTCAGGTTAAGAGGAGTTTAATTTTTTTTTTTTTTAGAATTTTACAATTCAGGAGATGGCAACCAGGGTTGAAAATTATTGTTCAGATAAGATCTAAGACAGGGGATGTAAAAAATGTAAAATTAAAAAAAATTTATCTTTGTCTTGTAAAGATAGACAAGAAGGAAACGTAAGAAGAAAACGTTTTGTTTTTAAATTTTACTTCATGAAACTAGGTGGTAATAATAGCGCTTATCTAGAATTTTAACCTTAGGTTCTTAGGAAACTTCCTCTGGTGGTGGTAGTTATCCCACAGGGCCCGTGCAGGGGGTAGCAGACGCAGGTTGCATGGTTATTGATTTTCAGAGAAGCGTCTCAAGTTTCTTCTCTGGCCGAAAGGGAAACCACTTCCTAACCCTGCCTCCTGTCTACACACTAGTTGGTCTTTACAAGAAGCAGAAGTAGAAATGTTTATGCTTGAAAATAAGGTTTTTGTTTCACATGGCCTAGAATTTTTAAAATCAGAAGAATGTGCTTATTGCTTACCCTTAGGAAACTAGGAACATGTGCCTCGTGTTTGCCAGTTGCGTGGTGTGGGATGGGCCACAGGCAGCAGGCTTTTGAAAACAGTGGCAGTTAGCGTGATTCCCACGGCTCCCTGCCAATTTCATGCCTGTCACACCTGATCACTTTAAAAGAGGGAGCATCGTAAGTACAGAAGTGATGCTTCTCTGTTGTCTGTCCTTAAATGCAGAAGCTAAAGGCAGGCTGATTGCCTGGCAGCAAGGGCTTAGTTAGGGAAGGGAGTAAAACTGAAGGATGCTTGGTTTTCTGGCAGGAGGTGAAAATTTAATGGAAACCACAGCAGGCCAAATGGTCTGCAGTCTAGAAAGCTGCATGGATCTCAAGAGGCCCTTGGTCCATCCCTCATATTAGGTTATGCCACAAATGGGTCAAGCTACACTAACTTAAACTAACTGCGAGGTGGTGATGGGTTAATAAGAGTCTGCATCATTCATTCATTCATTGAACAGATATTCACTGTCTATAATGTTAAAATACTAGGAATACACAAAATGAGCAAGAGAAGTAAGATCTTTCCAGTTACTGAACTTGCTATCTAATGGGCAGTAAGGGCCATGTATGAAGAGGCAGAATTTGTTTAGGGCCAGAAAGGATAATTAAAATATGACCAAGGAGAGGCCCCCTCGTGGGTCTGCTTTAACAATAGATGAGAATGACTTAGAACTGGCCTATCAATGAGATGAGAGGAGGCCTGGCAAGTAAAATGAGAAGTTCCAAATGCCAAAATTTCCTGAAATATTTTTTGTGTATCAGTTAAATTTTACTACCTACAAATAAATAATACAAATTTTTTTCCCCCATACTTCAGCCCAGTCCCGTTTTAAGATGTCTTAAGTTCTAAAATATTGAGGATGTTTTTCTCTAATAAAAGTGGTTCTGGGAGTTCAGACTCTGGATTCCTATTAACTGAATCATGCATCCCACTTTTGAGAAAACAAATTGGACTCAGGATTTCCCTTTGCAAGAAGGTCAAGAGCCCCAGAGATGATGAGTCAGAAAACAACTTTCAGGTTTGAAATGTCCTGTCCCATTGTTCTGTATATTTCCAAAGTTCTATAAAATTTGATGCTTTGTACTATTGCATGATGTCCATCTTCAGATCTTCAAAGCTAGACTCACATGAAAGCACCCCAAAAAAGGCTTTGAGGAGCTCCTTGCTCCTGCATCATCGTAATGCAGTTTTGCTTGTCTCTCTTTGCATGAAATGCTTCCAGGTATTTCTACATGGCTATCAGTTACACTTGACCAGTCTGTGCAATGCATCAAAACTAGAAGAGGTGATTCAACTCGGGGACCAAGAAGTTTCTGAGCTTTGCAGCCTGCCAAGGGAGAAACTGGATGCAGCAGAGCGAGTACTTCGTTCCAACTTGGACATTCTGAAGCCGATCCTGGTGAGTAGACTTACTGCGTAGAGAAGTTTTGAGCGCTATTGCTTTTGGAATGTGAATTTTTTCCTTAGTCAACGTGACTTTGTTTTTGTTGAGTCATAGGGCTGGCCAGGGGTTTGTAATATAGTTTAGCCTAGAGGTTTTCTAACTGTCCTTTCAAACCTTTGGCCCTCTCCCAGCAATGAGCTGGGTGTGGCTCTGAGTCCAGTCCTCAAGTCTCTTGTGTCTGTTTCAGTCAGAGAAGAGCTGCTTTTTTATGTTGTCTGAATTATAATTCCAAGTCACCTTTCATTTGAAGAAAGAGTTCCCCAGATTTAAAAAAAATGTTGCAAAACTATTGATGGGAGATGGGTATGTATTCTGTAATAAATTTTTTAAAAATTCTCAAATAAAAGAAAAAGAAAAAGAGAAAAAACAAAAACAAAACAAAACAGCACACCAGGAAAGGAGACACTTTGAGCTGCTATATTGGGAAAACCCAGGAACTGAAAAGGAGCTCATCCAGTAATTAGCTTAATCAATGCCAAATATACATTCAGAGGAAACAAAATGTCCCAGTAACACCTTGATTGGCCTAGGAAACAGTAATTCAGAGACGCAAGCCATGAGAATAGGCATACATTCTTGCATTTTGGTCACCCAAGCATTGTTTCAAGTTCCAGAATAGGCGTATTCCTCTGAGTTTTCTGAGAGTTCTTGTGAAATGGCCCTCCAACGTCGTTTAATATCCAGTGTTCTGGTTTTCCACTCACCAGATAGCTCTCTGATTTGCCAGTAGATTCTCTGTCTCTCTTTTTAAAATGGTTTTAAAACTTAATTTTATTTATAAATTTCCATTCTAAACACTCTACACCCACCAGCAACAACTTTTCTCTTCCTCCTTCTCTGCTAACTTAAATCTACTTTCTGGCTCTACAAATTTACTATTTCTAGATATTTTATATAAGTGAAATCACACAGTATTTGTTCTCGTGTGCCTTGCTTATTTCACTCAGCATAGTATTTTCAAGGTTCATCCGTGTTGTAGTGTGTGTCAGAACGTCATTCATTCTTCCAGCCGAATAGTGTTCCGCTGTGTTTGTGTACCGCGTTTTGTTTATCCATTCATCTGTTAATGGACACCTGGGTTATTTCCGCCTTTTGGTTATTGTGAAGAGTGCAGCTGTGGGCACTGGTGTATGAGTATCTGTTTGAGTCTCTTTTCAGTGTTTCTGGCATATACCTAGGAGTGGAATTGCTGGGCCATATGGTAATTCTGTATTTAACTTTTTCAGGACCCGCCATATTGATTTCCTCAGTGGTTGCACCATTTTATATCCCCACCGCGCCGATGGGTTCTCTTGAAACCAGGAAGGGAGAGGGCCCTGGAGGAAGAATGTGCCTGGAAAGAGATGTTCCCCATTATTATAAGAAGAAAGTGGAATCCTCTGGGAATTTGTGTAGCATGATTTCTTTACAGAGAGATTGATCCTGACAGGGTCGACCAAGGAAGTCCAGTTTCTGGACCCCCCGACTGGATCAGACCCTAGAATGTGACCTTAGAAACTCATCCAGCTTTTACGCTCTTGACTGACCGCCAGGAACTTCTTGGGTCCTGCTTGCTCTCTAACGTTGCCGCTTCTGCTGAAACGAAGGTGGTAGAGAAACCGTCTGTGTGGGTTCTTGGGTGCTCCGTGGCAGGGTCACAGCGAACTGGTCAGAGTGAAGGACTTTGCCTAATGCTTAATTCTACTTTTGTTTTATTCCAGAAGCAGTATTTTCAGTTTCATTTCTTAAAAATGACTGAATGCTTTGTTTGGTGGCTTGTGATTGCATTGCTTAACGTTTCTAAAATTCCAGGCAAGGTGTATTTCTGTATGGGGCTGTCTGCAGCCCTAGGTAACTGGCCTAAATAGATAAGCTCATTTCTGCTGACTTCATAGCCTGTTGGCACTTTTGTGTTGTGAGATGTAGAGGGTCGCAGGCTTGACCATTTTCTTGCACTGTTTATGACTTGCTTCACTCCAAGATGAAAATGCTCAACCTTTCAGCTAAGATTATTCAAATTTTGGAAGGATGGGTATTTTTAGAAGACATACACATTTATTTATTCTAGTGCCCATTCATTCTGTTTCCCTTTTGTTTTCCCATTAAACACCCATTCTGTGCACAACTCAGTAAAATCTTTCTAATCCCATAATGTCTGAATTATGCTTAGGGCAGCATGACTATATAGCCCTTGTTATCTGATAATCAAACAGCCTAGGTTTCAACTTGAAAATCTCTCTCTGGTTGGGAGGGTTAAGCATGACAGGGCATGGAAATACACATTCAAAGCTGTTGGGTGCCTTACCTCCCATCTCACGCTGTGGTTGGCCCATGAGCAGGTGTGGCTTGAGGGGGCTGCCATGCGCCTCCTGCTCAGCTCTTGGGTGTAGGGAACATCTCAGGTTCTAATCCTGCCCCGCTACTGCTGCTGAAAGATGCCTCTCCAAGAAGTCAGAAAATGGGGCTCTCAAATTAGAATCTAGTGAGTGGTCAGGATTGGTCCACAGAAGATGATTTAGGAGGGATTACCCATTGGGATGAAAGGACTTCCAAACATTTCTTATTTATTGAATCAAATAAATTGGATTAAATTAGTACTCCTTAATAGGGGCACTGGCATTGACATTTAATTGCCACTTGGTTGAAATTTCAAACCTTTGTGTGACATGGGACGTCACTGCACATGGACAGTTAATTGTGCTGAGAACTGCAATGGTAGCAGCAGCCAGACACCAGGCCCAACATGGTGGGGAGAGAACCTGTTCCAGCAATGTGCATTCTTGTGCCACGAGTAGATCGCAGCAGAGATGTGTTTCGAAACATTTCTCCTTATTCTTTGGGTGTGGGTGTTTCCTTCTTTGTCAGCCAAGGGAATTCTTACTTTTTCTCCTGGGCCTCCTTCATTCTCCCAATGACCTCCAGACAACAGTGATTTGACAGCATGGGGGAAAGTGTGGCAGATGGCAAAGGGCATGGGCTTGGGGTCAGCTGGATCCGGGTTCAAATTCTGCCTCAACGTTTTACCAGCTGTGACCTTGGAGAAACTATTTAGCTTCTGCAAGCCTCAGCTTTCTCTTCTTTTACATACAGATAATATATTCTACCCTACGTTGTGAGGATTATTAATCATGTACATGAGGAGCTTGGTGTGGGGCCTGGCACATATTAAGTGCTCAGTAAACAGAAGCTAATCATTAATTGATAGGAGTAATATAAACTATGTGCTGAAAGCAATTGCTAGCAAGATGGAAGTTTTCTTCTGGAGATCACTGTTAGGAATGAGACTCACACTAAGTGACATGACCCTGGAGAATGTTTCAGTGAACAGTTGCATTTCCCCCCAGTTGTGCCAGGGCCTCTTATGTATAGCTTTGCTTTAATTCATAACACACATGAAATTAACACTGGTTGTCAGAATGTTATCACATCCTTAAAGTTCTCTGGGGCTAGCAGTGGTCTCCATTAGATACTTTCTGTTTTTCAGTTTAAAAACTTTTTCATTCATTGAGCAACATTTATTTGAGTGTCAGGTATGTTCTTGGAAGTAGCCTCAACTGATGTCCTCAAATAGATGGCTTTTTGATGTGTGCAGGGATTGGTTGCTGTATGAAATAACTGTCTCCGGGATAAATGCACTTAATTATGAAGGGAGATACACTGTATTTGAACAGTTGAGGCAGTGACCTCCAGGAGGAAGTCAGGGCCAGTTGGCAGAGTGGATTCGGCTGAACTGGATGTCTGGGCAGGTGGGCTTTCCCTCACCCTCCCTGCAGGTTCTTCCAGAACCTGCCTTTACCAGAGCAAAGAGGGAAGTCAGTTGGTGGCCTCTCTCTGCTGTCCCACAATAATCTCTAATCTGTTTTGGACTGCACGATGGAGCCACTAAAGCAGACCAGCGAATTTTGGCCGGAGGGGTTGGCTTGCTCTGCCCTCCAGGTCCTTGCTGATTGTATTAGTTTTCTGTTGCTGCTGTAACAGATGACCACAAACTTAGCGGCTTAAGGCAACTCACATTTATTATCTCGGGGTTCTGGAGGTCAGAGCCTGGGTCCAGGGTGGCTCAGCTGGCTCCACTTCCTGGCTGGAATCAAGGTGTCAGCAGGCCTGTGTTCCTTTTTGGAGACTCTGAGGATGAATCTGCTTCCAGGCTCATTCAGGCTGTGAGTAGAAGTCAGTTCCTTGTAGTTGTAGGACTGAGGGTCTTGTTTCCTGGCCGACTGCCAAGCAGGGGCTGGCCTTTGCTCCTGGAGGCTGCCCACCTTCCTTCTCAAGCTTTACGTAAGGCCCCTCTCCCTCTTTGAATCTCTTTGATGTCCTTTTCTTCCCTATCTCTTGGCCTCCAGCCAGCCAGAGAAGGTTCTCTGCTTTTAGGAGCTCCCGTGATTAAATTTGTCCCTTCCAGATAATTCAGGATAATCTTCCTATTTTAAGGCCCATAACTTTAATTACATGTGCAAAATACCTTTTGCCAGGTTAGGCAACATATTCTCAGGCTCCAGGGATTAGAGGTCCATTCAGCCTACCGTAACAGACTTTTGTTTGGTTCCCTACATTTCGTTATGTTTTCCAAGTGTCTCTCTGGTGCCTTTGGCTTTTCTTGATCCTTTTTAAGCTTTCTGCTCTTTCTTGCCCATATCCTGTGACTCTAAAGCATGAGAATCACTACCTATGAGGATCTGTGATATACAAACAAGAAAACAACGACTTTGAGGGTGGAGCATCCCTAAACAAGCCTTATATCTGACTGCTGGTACAGAGGAATTCATTCAACAAAACCCACAAATATTTACTGTATGTCTGCTTAGTGCCGGGAACTGAAGAGTCAACCATGAATAAGGCAGCCAGGATGTCCATGGAACTTCATCCTTGGGCACTGAAAATGCACTTTATATGTAATTAATTATAGAAGTTGTTGGTTTACAGAAAAATCATGCATAAAGCTCGTCATTAACTCTATTATTATTATTCTACTCCTTTATTATTAACACCTTATATTAGTGTGGTACATTTGGTACAGTTGATGAAAGAACATTTTTCTAATTGTACTATTGACTATAGTTCATGGTTTACATTAGGCTGAGAATCCACTTTCAGGCTGAGATTTCCCAATCCATTGATGAGCTCCCAAACACCTCCCTGATAGCAGTCTTTGTCAGCATGGGACACCTTGAACCATGGTGGCAGGAATGTGGGATCAGGGTTAGCTACACTCAGGCTCTAGTCCTGGCTCCCCCTTTGTCCCAGTGATGTAAAAGTGGTGTCTTATCCTTGGTGTGGGAAGGCCAGGCATACTGATTTATCTCCATTTCAGTAACAACTTGGAGACTGCCCAGCTGTGTGGGTAGATCACCTTGACCTCTGATGATGCCTTCTGCCTAAAAGGGAAAGTTCTGTTTCTGGGGAACAAAGAGTTCTGTTCCCTTGTCTTCTGATGTGCGCAGCATATTCGTGCAGAGGCGGAACTCAGTTCAGGAGGCAAAGGAGGTGGAGTGAGGGTCTTCACAGTGCCATGTATAGATGGGAGAGGCAGATGAGAGGGGGGTAGACAAAGTCATCTTTGTCTTGAAGGACCTTTGTTTAGCATCTTCTGCCTTGTGGCTTTTTAGGACTAGACACTTGAACTTGTCATCTGCAGTCCAGAAAACGCTTATTTGGGTTGTTGCAGAAGAGAACACTTGCTTTTCCTCTCCCCCTGCCTGAAACTCAGACATTCGTGGGAAGTATCAGATTTTGTTTGTCTGTATTTGAGTTTATTGCCTGCCTGTTTACAACACGTGCGTTTACCCAGCAATTGCATTCCTCACCATTTGGTATTTGGTAGATTGGCATGTCTTGCAGACTTTCTCTTCAGTAAATCTATGTTTTTATGAGACGAGAGTAGCACAGAACTGAGGAATAAAATGGTGAATTTAGCAGTGTATTAATATTATCACTCAGCTCCATCTATACAGACATTTTGCATCTGTACAGATTATTTCTTCGTTGAAAAGTGTGGCCATTTGTAAAATAAAGGTTTGATTTTGGGTCCTGAATTATGTGGTGGTAGGGTATTTAACTTTTTAAAAAACAACAAAAGATGATTTATTTTAATGTATTAAACACATCAAACTTAAAAATCTGTTTTAACATGGTTGAATTGTTTTTAAAAGATTAGTACCTTCCTCATACGTGAATCTTATGATTTCCCACAGTCAATAAAAAATATTAGTAGTCTCCTCGAGGGAGACCTTTATTATCACGAATCCCATTGGGAAGAGACAATGATTACCTCCAGGGGCTGGTTTTCATTCTGCTTAGAATGCGGCTCTCTGGTTTTCAGTGTGAACTGGAACATATTAATCCTTGCCCTGGGTCTGGGTTTCTGCCTACGGGCAGAGGGATGTAGAGATTCAAGTCTGCTTTATGAGGGTGGTTAGGGGAAGTTTGAAATGTCCCAGTGAACATGTAACAGGCCTTCACAGAGGAAAGCAAAAGGTGTTCTGTACTGAAAATGCTATTCAGATATATGTACACTCACATCTCGCTGTATTCAGTAGAGGGGTTTGTGACAAACTTGGCATGTGGACCAGATTTTTCTAAGTTGAAGTGTTTCACCTATGTTATAGTCCAATTTCACAGATGTGCTGCCTTTGGTTTCTGTTGGCCTGGGGCATCTAATCTCTTCTGAGCCTGCATTTTGTATAGTCATAATCTATACACAGACACCTAAATTCGTCATTTCTAGAGCCCTGATCTGTGTTTGCAATCTGGGGGAGAGCTTGGGGGGACACACCAGGAAAGGGGCAGATGCTGAGCAGAGCGAGAGACGCTTACTAGGTGCCATGAGGCCAGTGCAGGTGGGGGATCCAATCAGGTCTTTGAGGATCTGAAAAAAAAAAAGCATCTTCAAAGGTGGCACTTAATGAATTGAGGTTAGGCAGGTAAAGAACCCAGAGGAGCGTGTTCTAGGCAGAGGACACGGCATATGAGAGAGAAGAGAAGGTGGTATTTAGGGGAACTGCCCCTAAATGGAGAAGATCCAGCTGTGGGGCATTTGACTGGGCGAGGAGCGGTGGGACCTGATCTGGAGAGGTGGGTAAAGGTGAGATGAGGACAACCTTCACCGGCAGAGTTAAGATATTGGGCCTCCTCCTCGGAGCCAGGGGCCAGTGCGGGGTTCCAGGGAGCCAGTGACTTGAAGGGGTCAGCACAGAATCACAGAGCGCTTTCTCCTCGTGCACTCCCCCCTTCCGTTTGTTCTTCTTCCACAAACATTTATTGAGCGCCTGGTTATTCCGTGCCGGGAACTGTGTAAAACACCGGGTGGAAAGAAAACTCCGGCTCAAAACGTAAAGCAAAGCTGACTTTGCTAAGTTCCCGCGTTCTTTATTTTTCAGTCTCGCCCAGTGTAACTTCTAAGCTGGTGAGGATAGAGAGCCTGTAATGAGCCATCAGCTCACCCAGGGCCAGCACCCGTGTGCCACGCTTTTAGGAACTGTTGCTGGCTCGTGATTAGCACACTTTACAGAACTGGATGGTAGCTTTTGAGTACTACTATAAGCATTTGTGAATTCTTCCCCTATTGATATTAAGGGATTTGATTATGATCTAAAAATACTAATAATACACGAATTCCAGTTAGCTTAAAACAAAAAGTACAGTTCCTCGCTGAAGGTTTTATTTTCCCTCTTTTCCCCCATTTCCTTACTTCACAGAAGAAAAGCATTCGCCTTCTGTGGTCACTGGGGACCTATATGAGTTCATAGCCAAGGGGATTTTTGTTTTTGGTAAGGAATTCCAATCTGTGAATTGTTTACTGGCACTCTTTAGAAAAATGATTTGGCAAACACTGTCTGCTTTTGTCAAGTAAGAATGAGCAAGAGGCCACAGTTAGTAGGTGCAGGCATGTGAGTCTCAGACTTCATTTTGTGGCCTAGTTTCAAGGCATGAGTTATTTCCTGGGGTTAACTTTGTTCAAGAAGGTTAGACAGCTTTCAGATCTGATATCCCCTCAGGCCACCGTACATTCTTTACTGTTCCTTTTTAGCTCCGCCTCCCTCTCTCCCTCCTCCCTTCATCTCTTGTCCTCTGAATTAAAAAGAAAATTACGAGATAGTTCAAAAAGGCAAAAAACTACTGAGAATAACGTAAAGCAGGGGTTCTTTTTTTTTTT
>JAQZBX010072738.1:0-15028 GCA_029593785.1 Cabassous unicinctus | reverse complement strand
TAATCTAATCTGTTAATCTGGGCATGATTGAATTATGATTAGGGCGTTGACTGGGCCATGTCAGTCAGTAGGGTGTTGAGCCCCACCCCCTGGTGGGTGGGGAATTGAATATAAAAGGCAAGGCAAAGAACAGAGTTGAAGCAGTCTTTTGAGAAGCAGTTTTGATGTTGGAAAGAAGGCCCCAGGAGAAGAGAAGCAAACTGTTTGCCTGATCGCCTACAGCTGACCTTGTGGAGGAAACAGGAGCTAAGCCCTGAGAGAAACGCAGCCCTGGGAAGAGAGGAACCCCAGAAGCCTGAACCCTGGCAAACCCTGGCAGCTGTCTTGCTCTAACACGTGGCAATGGACTGTGATGAGAGAAGAAACTTAATGCTTTATGGCCTGGTAACTGTGGACTTCTACCCCAAATAAATACCCTTTATAAAGACCAACCCATTTTTGGTATTTCACATTAGCACCCCTTTGGCTGACTAATACACAAGTGTTCACTGAGTTCTTACTAGGCACCAGGTATGATGCTATGTCCAAGGGATTCCATTCCCTGAGCTCAACTCACTTATAGCAAATGGATGAGACAGACATGTAATCAAGGCAAATTACACCACAGGCCAAATCTGGCCCACCGCCTGGTTTAATATGGTCCACAAGCTAAGAATGGTTTTTACATTTTTAAGTGTTGTGGAAGAAAATCAAATGAAGAAGAATATTTCATGATACATGACAAGTACATGACAAATTTCAGTGTCCGCAAAAAAAGCCTTACTGGAACACAGCCGTGCTCATTCATTTACATATTGTAAATGGCTGCATACACACTACAATGCTGAGTTGAGTAGTTATGACAGTTACCGTATGGCCTGCAAAACCTAAAATGTTTACTATCTGACCCTTTATAGAAAAAGCTTGTCGACCCCTGTCCTATATTGTGACAAATGTTATAATACACAAGTACACTATAAACACACATGATGGAAAGTCAGGAAGCACCTAACCCTGCCTGGGAACTTGTGGAAGCTTCCAGAAGAAGCTGAGTGTTAAAGAATGAGTAGGAGTTTGCCTGATGGAATGGGGACATGGATGTATAAAGACCCAGAGTCATGGCAGAGCAAGAGAAGTTCTGGGAAAACAGCAAGACCTGGGAGTTTCTTTGGCCAACCCTCAACTCATAGTCCTAGCCTCATTCCTACCAACATCCATAAATGCTACCAATATGCAGGAACACACTAGATTTCAACTGCCTAGCAGTCTCCAGAACTCTGTCCTTAATGCCAGAACTCTTCTTTGCTCTCAGAAAAGTCACGCAGAACTTTTGATGCATTTGAGGTTTTCATGTTTCTGATGAAAATGAGATTTAGCGACCTCATTATGAGATGCTCCTTCCTCGTGTCCATGTCTGATCTCATTAGCATGTATCACAGGTTTAATCTGTAAATGTGACTGGTTCCTATTGCAGGTGTTAAAACTGTACTTAGCTACAACATTTTAAGGAACACTAAGACATGCATTCTGAATAAAAAGGAGCAGAGAGAAAATAAACAAAAGAATGGCAGAGCTTAGCAGTTGGCTCCAAAATGATACCTGGTGCAGATGGCAAAAAGAAGCTAAAGTCTTCTGGTCGCTGAGCCAGTACTGACAACCAGAGACACACCTGAAACTGGAGACATGTGGGAGGAGTCGATGGCAAAGGCATAAAAGACTTCTTCAGTCTCAGGAACTGTGACATCATACTGGCTTTTCTAGGTCAGTGGAAGTCCCTGCCCTGTAACCCAGAAACATGAAGTCGCATGACAGAAACTAAGAGAGACAAAATTGAAATGTGAATTAGGTACAAGGGAGCAAAAAGCATCACTTTACCTTCTTTATGATTTGGAAGGGTCAGTCAATGGTCCGTCAAACACCCAGGCCTGCAGCTCTACCCTCCAGTCCTTCTCACTTCCACACCAAGCACAACAGTTCACCCCAGCTCCACCACAGGTCAGCCAGGCATCCCAGTGGGGCCTCAAGCACTTCTTCATTCTGCCATCTGGCATCATTCATACAACACACTGATTGAGCTCTTCTATGAGGCAAGCACTATGCTAAGTGGTAGTGATACTGTTGTGAACAAGACAGAAACCATCCCTCTCTCACAGAGTTTTCTGTCTAGCAGGGAAGACAACTATGTGAATGCTCTGGAATGATATAATCAGGAGGTCTAGTGGAGCCAAGGCTGAGCTGTATTCCATGGTGGGAAGTGAGGGAGAATAGACACTCACCTATGTGGACAGTCTCTTAGAGAAGCACCTAAGCAGCATGATTTGCACCCCATTTTGGTCAGATTGTTAAAAACAAAGCTTCTGGGTTTTGCTAACAGCCATGACTGCAGAGGAGTTGTGCCAAGGAGACAAATCCAAGTTACATTTAGCATGCAGAACTCAGAACATCCCCCCTCCAAAAACCAAGCCCTGTTCTTGGGCCAATCTCTTCGTGGCTGGCTCTCCCCTCACTTGAGATGGGATCCCTCTTAAATGTTTCCTTCGTCGCTATACAACTAGACTTCAGCGGGCATTCCCACCATGTCTGCAGAGATGCCCAGATGTATCTGAACACACACAAGGGACATCACTTGTGTTCTTTTCTGGGAAGCTACAGAGCCCCAGAGAAAATACACTTCAATTCGTCCAGCCATTGGTTCATTAGCTGGAATAAAGACTTGTCTGAACTACACTTAGAGAGGCAAACCAGTATCTCAGCTACAGGCATAAGCAAATATAATTTACTGAGTGACCCTGAGTGTAAAGGAATTGTATGATTTGGATTGCTGGGATCAAAATTGAATCCACACTGCATATTTATCATTCCCAAACAATATTAATACCATAAATCAAGCTTTAGCACTTTGTAGAAATGTTTTCAGGTACAAGGTACCTCATTGTTATATTCTTTACCCACAAACAGTATATTTTCCTAAATATAGAGTCAAAGGAAGCAAACTATTCACTAAATAGGGAAACTGCCTCTAATGCAACAAGTATTCTCCAAGCTGCCAAATTCCAATGAAGTCAAAGGAAAAATATACTTCCTTTGCCCTCAATATAAAGAGTGAGCAGACATTTGAGAAAAGCTGAGGGACCCACTTATAACCTTTCTCACAATAACAATCAACAAAACCACCCACTCTTTGTAAAGAATGACTACATATAAATCTCCTTCAATCAAAATGAGTAATATTGTTTTTTTAATATTTATATGTGTGCCAAAAGTATATATAGCTTTATACAATAAATAAGATTGTACCAAAGAAATAATAAAGCCCTTACCCTAAGGACCTTTACA
Source organism: Cabassous unicinctus (assembly GCA_029593785.1). NCBI lineage: Eukaryota > Metazoa > Chordata > Mammalia > Cingulata > Chlamyphoridae > Cabassous > Cabassous unicinctus. The sequence goes on along the minus strand of JAQZBX010072738.1, from coordinate 11,713 downwards.
ATCAAAAACATAAATAAAACAAGAAGGAAAACTGCAGACGGAGTCCAGAGCAAAAAAAAAGGGGGTGGAATTGAGAGATGGAATGGACTGCACTGGGTTTCAAAGAATGTAAAAAGAAAGGCCATGACAGGAAACAAACCAAGAGCATAAAAAAGAGAAAGGTGATAGTGATCATTTAGAAAGTGAAATGGTTTTCTTCTCATTGACTCCATCACTTGGGCTAATGTTTACAGAAACTCTTTCACTAGGTGGCTCTAGGCAAAGACTGCAGCAAAGGGGGTAGTTTCAGGTGGGGGTTGAGAGTATAGTTTCCGAGGTAGGATTGGGTTTGAATCCTGGCTCTTACAGGTGTGGGGTCTGGAGGTCTGTACACCTCTGTAAGCCTCAGTTGCCTAACCTCTAAGATAGGATAACAATAGTACAGCACTTTAGCTCAGAAGGTTTCAGGGAAGATTCAATGATGTGATGAGGAAAGCACAGTGCCCAGCCCAGCCAAAAGTGCTCAAGAAATGTAATCTACTAATTTTTGATAAATAAGTTTGTCCTCATCTTGAAGAAAAAAGGAAGCAGTAGAATGATGTGGTAAAGGCTGGTCAGGAAAACCTTGAAAAGTTTTGGTGTCAATACTTGGAAAGTCATCTGACCATTCTGGGCTCAATTTCTCCATAGGAAGCAAGAACTTTGGACTAAACAATCCTAAAGTTCCTTTACATCCTTAAAATAATTCCATGACTCTGAATTTAAAACCAGTAAATTCCTAGTCAAATGGCATTTTCTGCCAAAATGCCAACCACCATATGTACTCTCTTGCTCTGTGCAGTCTGAATTCAGTTTTGCCACAAGTCAAATCATGTCTCCTGAAACACAGATGACAAGTTGAGACGAGAATGTGGGTGTTCATCCTGTTCCCTGACAAGGGCTGCAAAAGGGTCAAACCCTTTCTTCTTATATTTCAACTTCAGTGACCACAGGCCCAGACCCTCTTAGCTCAGAAGGCCACCTGACTTTGGCACTTTTTCAGGAAAGAAGTTGCAACCATGACCTTCTATCTCTGGAAAATTGCCCCAAGGCCTGGAATTATGGAAATATATCAAGCCTGTTTAGTGAAGTCTTCCCAAATCTGATATTACTGAAATTAAAATGCAATGCTTACTCTGAACTATAAAAATGAAGCTGGAGTTGCATGAGTAATTACAGAAAAAGGAATCATGAAGATGTATACTTTTCTAGGAAAACATCTAACAATGGATGATTTTGGAAGCCAAGTGTTGTCATTCAGAGTGGGATACATGCAATTTCAGAACATCTCTTCACTCATATTTCTCATAACTGTCAATGCAATAATCCTGCTCTTTTGGTAAGAGCTAAATATCATTTCATTTCCTTTGTGTTTCATAGGCATTTTGAAATCCTGTAGCAAAGGGTGATACGAGACGGATGTATGAAATTTATCTAAAATCCAATAGTGTTTAGCAGTAATACTGTTTAAAGAAATCTCCCTTGTATAAAATCATACATGATATATTTACACAGTAATATGCAGTAGCCACAATAAATGATCATGTGTGATTACTTAAACTGCACATATTAATGTCGTCCTCATCTCCCTTTCGAACATAGCTCATGTCTATGTAATCCACATTCCTGTGGTTGACTATGCTGTTTCTCTCATGTATAAATTAAATTACATTTCCTAACAGTTAAAGAGAGTACACAAACCAAGAGAAGACCAACTCTGCATATCTCCATTGTGCTACATGTTATTTTTTGTTAAGTTCCATTTACTGAAGAGTGGTTCCAGTTTTGAGAGTTTAATACAGAAAAAAAAAGTTTTTTCCTACTGTATTGAACCATAGACAAGCTGATTGGATGACACGATATTGGTAAATAACATGGGTTTTGAAGTCATTTTAATCCTGGCTCCACCACTTATTAGTATGTGCCTGATACCCAATTAGCTCATCTAATAAAATGAGAGACAAGATACTCACCTCAAAAGACCATCATGAGGATTAAATAAAGTAATTTAGGTCAGTGGTAAAGTGCTATGCAAATATTAGCTGTGATTCTGTAATCTAATCAAGGCCACCTCCAATCCTTTTGGGAAAAAGGTGGGATGATTAAATGGAGGAAGATGATTAAAGGAATAGATAGGTAGAGAAGGCATATTATTAATAATAATTCACAATATGTGTATAATATTTTATAATTACAAACTAAACTTTAAAAGTCATGGGGTCTCTGCCTAAGATTGTGCAGTTTGGGTCCTGCACCAGAGTGTCCCACCAGCCATGAAGAGGAGTGGGTGACTCCAGTAAGCACTCTACTCACAAACTGCATATCCTAACAGTGTCTGCTTGGAGGCACAGTGCCTTTTTCTAGTCTGCTCAAAGGCCTCTTATGGGCTTTCAGCAACCTGATCAGAATTACTGAATTAAATTCTTAGATAATTCTGAGAGAATCATTGCCCTACTCTTTCCAATTTAGAAACTGAGAATCAAAGAGCTTAAACGGATTGTCCAAGAGATTGAGACATGAATCAAGGTCTTCTGACACTTAGGCCAATCATTCTCTAGTACACAATGGAAACCTAAAAACAAAAGAATCCCCAAATAAGAGTTGAGTAGACTAATAAAGTTGGGCAAGACACAATGAAGACTCAACCACAGATGCTGAACTTCATACCTCTCATTTTCAGCATCAGATCCTGGATCCACAAAAGGGAGAGATGATGTCAAGAACCTAGAGCACAGAGCTATAACAGACACAACCTACACCACTCACAACAAAATAACACTGAGTGCCTCCCATCAAAATGTTTTTAATATAAGTAGGGGAAACAGATATAACTAAATAAACACAATGAAGTATTAATAGGAGCCATGAAAGAAATGATCAGTAAATGTGTTTTCCAGTTTGCATCTCCAAACTGATGGAGGATTCAGATAATACTCTCCTCCAAATAGGTTGGGGCCCGAGAACTGATAGGCACTGGAGTTTAGAGGGTGACCCTGGGGTCAATGTTTAAGAGCTCCTGGTGGTAAGTCTGGTGGAACAGACCAGCTGACATGAGTCACCAACGGTGAAGCAGGCAGCTGCAGCCTGGACAACCTGTAGATGAAGATGAGCAGAAAAGACCCAGGGAATGCAAGTTGAATGTGGAACAGGGCCGGTCAAAGCCAGCAAATTGAAGAAATTAGTTTCAACAACCCACTGATGGAGACAAATGATCAGGGATCCAGGAAAGATAAGACAAGGAACAGTGTGTGAGCAAGAGGGAAGTCTAAACAAGTAGCAGGGAGAGGTGTGCTGTATGGTCAGCCTCTTAAATATACTCCCACTGTGGGTGAACCCAGTTTCTATTAAAGGACAGAGGTCATAGATAGGAGGACCTAAGCCTGTAGCTTCAGAAGGCCTAACAGTGAACAAAAATATGGATAAATCTTCAGTGTGATGCTATTAAAGTGTCCAGTATCCCTGGGGAGGCTGGGGACTTCAAAAACTCAAGGTAGATGGAACTGAGAAGTAGAAAAATTATTGGAATTTGTGCAAAAGAGAAAAGCTAGGGCACAGTAGAGTGGCATTCATTCATCCATTTATTTTCTCAACAAACTTTACAGTATTCCCACCCACTCATAATAAATATACTAGTCGTAGTAGTGGCTAACACATAGCACTTGCCTTATGCCAGACATTGTTCCAGGGACTGTTAAATCATTTAACCCTCACACCTTTATGAGGTTAGTATTTTAATCATCCTCATTTTATAGATGAGGAAATTGAGGCACAGAGAAGCTAAATAGATTTTCTGAGGTCACACAGCTAGTGAGTGCCATAAGCAAGATTTAGACCCAGGCACCCTGGATCCAGAGATTGAGTCCTTAACTATGATAATGATGACCTGCTACATTCTGGCTTTGTGCCAGCTTCCACAGATATAGTAAGACTTGACTCCATTTTCCTGAAGGCATTTGCCATCCGTGAAAGTTCTGGAATAGCAGTATATAAGAACATGAAAAGTTTAAGTCAACACAATTTTCCTTGGTAGACTCAGATTTTCTTGCTCTTAATACTGTCTCATCCATGGAGAGCTTATCAGATATTGGAACTCCAAAGTGGCATTGATAGAGAAAAGAGAAAGAATCAGATCTCCCAAACACTCCTTCACCTTGTAATAGCAGATTTGAATTCTGCTCATGGAGGTTTGAGTACTTAGCAGATATCTGGACTTTACTTCTGGTTTGCCTGAAATTCTTGATTAAAAAATATCCAGGCACTCCTATAGCTTGTCATTAAATAAATGTAAGCCTCTACTAGAAAATTGTTTAAATCTTGGTTAAAATGTTCTCTGTGAAAGTTAAATGACCTTTAAGAGGAAACTCTGAAAATGTGTCTGTATTAAAGATAATTTATGAGCTGAACACATTGCAAGGATACTGCTAAAAAGGCTAACATGTGTATTCCTGAAAATGTGCAAGACAGTTCAGTGACATTCACACTACTTAGTTTAAGAGCCCCATACAATTGTTTCACTGATGGGTGCTGTGGCTTCCAGCATTGGCCTGTAATGCGAGATGTTCTAAGAAACGGCCCTTGAATCCCATTGTGTTTGGCACATGGATGTTGCAAAGGACCATTCACTGCAGGTTTTTTAAGTTCTCTTTAAACTGTTTCAGATAAATTTATTGTTGCATAACAAACCACCTTAAAGCATTGGGGCTTACAGCAACAAACATAACATTTTTGCTCATAAATTTGCAATTAGAGGAGTGCTCAGCAGGGACGGCTCACTTCCCTTCCCTCAGGTAGACCTTGATGGTTATCTCCACCATGTGGTCTCCCCAGCTTTGACTTTTTACATGTCAGGGCTTCCAAGGTATATATTCCAAGACAGAGTCAGCCAGAAAGTGTATTGCCTTTTGTGATATAGCCTCAGAAGCCACGCAGCCTTACTTTCAACATACTCTAATCATGGATGCCGTCACAAGGCCAGCCCAGGTTTAAGGTGAGGGGAAAAGTTACTCCACCTCTGGTTTAGGAGTGACAAGTTTCTGGAAAATCATGTGGAATGGAAAATATTGCTTCTGCCATTTCTGATTCAGTCTTCCAAATGAACCCAAAGGAAGAATTTTTCTCCAGATCCTAAATAAGGAATTCGTGTTCTAGGTATGAAGAAAAAGTTGGCTTAGCCCATGAAGATGTGGACCTTGTTTCTTTTTTTTTCTATTAGCTTCCAGAAAGCTGAGAGTCAAATGTGTTGCCTTCCTCTAGCCACACCCATTGGCAAACTTCATATGCAAGAACTTAACTTTTCTTCATTTTATTTTCCTATCATTATTTTCCCTTTATTCCAATTTTCCTCACTTCCAAAATACCCTGTTGTTTATATATTTTGCTAAGCTGCCATAAACAAAGTGAGCTGTAAATTTCAAAATATTCTAAGAAATCAGAAAACCCACAAAATAGGAAATATATCTAGTAAACAAAGACAGCAAAGAGTTTAAACCTCCCTTGTAACCAAAGAAACACATATAAAAATGAGATACCATTTTTTCTCTTAGAATTCGATGTGTACTAAGCTCAGTCCTTCACTAGCACTGTGAATTATCTAAATGATTATCTTTCTTTCAGGAAAGGCGAGGGGTCAGGGTATGAACAATGAGATCAGTATTCCTACATGTATGTGGGAGAACTTTAAATTTGCACAATTTTTTTTCACAAAATAATTTGGTGGTACTTAATGACATAAAATGTCATAAGCTTTAATTTAGTAAGTCCACTGTTAGAATATGAACATAATCAAAATTCTGGGAAGTTTGCATTAGCCATTAGTATCTTCCTCTTGGCTTAAAAGTAATCATCATAAATGACAAATCAGGAACTCTCTAACTAAATTATGGTACTTAGCCTTGATCTTATATGTTCTGTTAAAAGTGCTGATTCTTGAGAAGTGGATGTGGCTCAAGCAATTGGGCTCCTGTCTACCATACAGGAAGCCCCGGGTTCAATTCCAAAGGCCTCCTGGTGAAGGCAAGCTGACCTACACCCACGCCGCGGAGAGCTGTCGCAGCAAGATAACGCAGCAAAAGGAGACACAGAAGAGAGACAGTGAGAGATGCAGCAGACCAGGGAGATGAGGTGGCTCAAGCAATTGAGTGTCTCTCTCCCACACCAGAGGTTCCAAGATTGGTTCCCAGTTCCTCCTAAAGAGAAAAGCAGGCACCAAAAGAGCACACAGTGAATGGACACAGAGAGCAGACAGCAAGCACAAAAACAACAACAACGGGATGGGGGAGAGAGAGAGAGAGAAATGCTGATTCTGGAGGACTTACATCCTGTCTCTAGCCCACCTTCCCTGGCCCTTCAGTCTCACCTCACCTGCACTTACTTCTCCCATACTACCTAGCCGCCATGTTATTGTTCTCTTCTTTGTTTCCTCTACAAGACTTCTGCCAGAATAGGGATTTTTGTAATCCATCTCTGACCTCAATTCCTCAGTGCCTGGCACATAATAGGAGCTTGAAAACTGCGCATTAGCTAGAAATGGGAGAGTCAGGAATCACCTCATAGTAAATTTAATTCTGGTATTTATCAACTGATTGTGCAAACTTTATCAATCACATGAGCCTAGACTATAATTTGGGAATACATAATGAAAATCTTAGAAATGGCAGGAAAATCTTAGGACAAGTAAGACTATACCTAACATTGGAGGCACTAAAGTAGGTTGATTTTGTTTTAGTATTTAATAGAGAAAGAGAGTGAGGTTCTTGAAAGAACTGAGCCTTTCAGGAGAGCCAAGTGAGTCTTCTCCACACAGAAACATTCACACATACACATTTTTCTTTCCCTTTGATTCCAATGCATATTCATTCAGATATACATACCTGTATTCTAAGAAGATAAATGATTATATAATATTAGTAGAATTCTAAAATGTCAGAGCTGTTAAAAGATTTAGTAGTCATAATATATCTAACTCATTCTTGAGCCTTGAAGAAATAGTTTGATTTTTTTGTAATAAATATTAGTAATTCCCAAGTCTTATTCAATTGCAGCCTTCCTCCTTTTCATTTAATATTAGATCATATTGAAAGTCAAATCATAATTTTGTTCAATGGCACTTACTCTGTGAGGACTTTCCTGATCCCCAGCTCCTTCCAGAGCACATCCATTACTCTTTCTCCCCTTCCCTACCTGACATGCCATGTATTTATTCTACAGTTTATTTATTTTCTGTCCCTCATATTATAATGTACACTCCTAAAGAGTAAAAACTTTTATTCACCCAGTGCCTAGGACTGCATCTAAAATATAGTAGCAAATCAATAAATATTTGTTAAATGAATGGAAAAGTACATACAATGTAAAGTTTAATTAAAAAGTCAGGATGTTGGGAAGTTGGTGGAACAAGAAGCTCCAGGAATCAGTCTCTCCACCAAAACATCTATTGAACTGTCTGAATCAACTTCTGTGAAATTCTGGAGTCCAGTGGAACACTATGCAGCATCCAGGGATGAGTGGTAGGAAGAGGCTGGTAAATTGTGATGAATACCAGTGAGTTTCTTACTCCTGGTGGGCAGCAGTGGGGACTGGAATTCAAGCTCCTGGCACAGCTTGCTGGTGCCAGGGTGGGTCAAAAAGACCTAGTCCTCCAAATTCTGGAGGTATGAGATCTCATCTCACATCTCTACCTTTGATCAACTACTTCAGATTGTTAAGTGCTAGCTCTGAGGGTGGCCATTGTTCCAACCTCCCTCAGGCAAAAGTGGCAGAGGAATCTGAAAGACAATAACCCTTTTTTCCCAAACAATGGAAAACAGAGGACTGATTAAACAGGCAAATGCTGAATCAAGAAAAAGCCACTTCAAAAGCCATAGAAGAAGCTCTCTGGAGAAATACTTGAGTTAAAGAACAAAATAACTGAAATGAAAAATTTCCTAGATGGTTTCAACAGCACACTGGAGGTGGCAGAAGAAAGAATCAGTAATCTTGAAGACAAGACAACTGAAATGATTCAGAAAGAAAAAAGAATAAAAAAGAATGAACAGGGCTTAACAGATGTGTGAGACACCATTGAGCATGCCAATATATGCATTATGGGAGTCCCAAAAGGAGAAGACAGAGAGAAAGGAACAAAAGGAATATTCAAAGAAATAATGACAGAAAACTTCCAAAATTGAACAAAGATATGAATATGCACAATCAAGAAGCCCAACAAAACCCAAACAAGATAAACTCAAAGAAAATCATACCCAGACATACAATAATCAAATTGTACAATGCCAAGGACAAGGATGAAGTTCTGAAAGCTGTAAGAGAATACCAATGAGTTATGTCGACAGGAATCTCTTTAAAATTAGATGCTGAGTTCTCACCAGAAACCATGGAGGCAAGAAGGCAGGGGTACAAAATATTTAAAATGCTGAAAGAAAACAATTGCCAAACAAGAATTTTATATCCAGCAATACTTTCTTTCAAAAACAAGGAGTGATTAAGACATAACCAGATAAACAAAAGCTGAAAGAGTTCATTACAACTAGACCTGTCCTACAAACAATGCTAAAAGGAGTTCTTCAGACTGAAAAGAAAGGATGATAGACAGTGGATCAAAGCAGTAAAGTGAATTAAAGACCTCTGGTAAAGGTAACTATATAAGGAATTATAAATGCCCATAATATTGTATTCTTTGTTATATAACTCCACTTCTTACAGGTGTTAAAATGCAATGTATAAAAAGTAAGGGCAAATCTATGGTTTTGTATATACAATGTACAAAGATATAATATGTAACAAGCATGAAAAAAACGTGGGAAATGAAAGGGTATAGGAACAGTGCATGTGCATGCTATTGAAGACAAGTTGGTATCAAATCAAATATGATAGTTACATATTTGGGATGTTTAATTTTAATCCCATGTGAACCACAAAGAAAATACATGAAAAATATATATAGAAAGAAATGAGAAAGGACTCAAAATAGTACATACATAAAAATACATATGGAAGCAGGAATTAACAGAAGAACTGAAGATTAAAAAAGACTACAAAGGCAAAGTAGCAGAAGAAAGTACTGCATTATCAGTTGTTACTTTATATGTAAATGGATTAAATTCTCCAGTAAAAAGGCAGAGATTGGTAGAATGGTTAAAAAGGAATGACCCAACCATATGCTGTGTAGTAGTTTGATATTATTGATGAATTCCAGAAAGAAATATTGGATTATATTTGTAAACTGGTCTTTTCCTCTGAGCATGTTAAAGTGTATTGGATTCAGAGGTTTTACTTTTACTTGATTAAATAATAATTAAGGCCTTAATTGGGCCACATCAGTAAATCATTGAGTCCCCGCCCACTCACAGAGAAACTGCACTGCAGAGAGGGGTGTTGGAGTTTTGATGCTGAATTTTGAGCTGGATCCTGGGAGGTGAACACACAGAAGAACACAGAGGAATAGAAACAGCTCCTTAGACACTGTAGAAGCCCCAGGGAGAGAGACAAAGCCATTCGCCTGATATTCTACAGCTGGCCTTGTAGAGAGAGCACATCAGCTGAGCCCAGAGAGAAATGGAGCCCCAGGAAGAGAGGAACCCAGGAAGCCTGAACTCTTGGCAGATGCCGGCAGCCATCTTGTCCTAACACTTGGCAATAGACTTTGGTGAAGGAAGCACCTTATGCTGTATGGTCTGGTAACTGTAAGCTTCTACCCCGAATAAATACCCTTTTTTAAAAGCCAACAAATTTCTGGTATTTTACATCAACACCCCTTTGGCTGACTAATACATGCTGTTTATAAAAGATTCACCTTAAATTCAAAGACATAAGTCAGTTGAAAGTGAAAGGATAGAAAAAATATATACTATGCAAGTAGTAACCAAAAAAGAGCTGCAGTAACTACACTAATATCAGATAAAATAGAATTTAAGTGAAAAACAGTTATGAAGAATAGGCTGGTTTGACTCTTTTGCAGCCCCCAGAAAATCCTATTTTTAAAGTGACCCCATTGCTGTGCCTATAAACCCACTGTAGATGGGACCTTTTGATTAGATTCTGTTAACGGAGCTTTTGATTAAATCACTTTTGATTCTATGGCTTCAGTTGGGGCCTTTGATTAGCTTGCAGGACCCAGGATGGGTCTTAATTCTCAGGACCCAGGATGGGTCTTAATTCTCTGGAGTCCTTTATAAATGGAGAACTAAAAAGGCTCAGATGCAGGAAAAAAGCTGCAGTGACAGAGAGAAGCCTCCAGAAGTTGAAATCAACAAGCCTGGGAGAGAGAAAAGCCACAGACAAAGCAGCCTGAAGCAGAACTAACAACAAGGCCCAGAGGAAAGGAAGAGACAAGTCAACACCACCATTATGCCCTGCCATGTGCCTGATAGCCCACAGCTGAGCTCAAGGAGAAAGTGAGTCTAGAAAAGAAGGCAGAGACCAGCAGAACTGCCATTGTGCCTTGCCACATGGCAGGAGTACAAGATCACCAGAAGACAACCTTCAGTGAGAGAGCATCTCTGATGATGCCTTGATGTGGACATTTTCACAGCCTCAGAACTGTAAGCTTTCAACCTAATACATTCCCATTGTAAAAGCCAACACATTTCTGGTATATTGCTTCCAGCAGCATTTAGCAAAGGAAAAAAGGCGGCGGGGGGAAAGTCATTGTATACTGATAAAGGAGTCAATTCAACAAGAAGGCATAACAAAAATAAATATTTATGCACCTAACAGCAGTACCCCAAAATATATTTTAAAAATATTGACAGATTTGAAGGAAGATATTAGAAGGTTCTGCATTAACTGTAAAAGACATCAACACCACTTTCAATAATGAAAAGAACATCTTATTGTTCTTTTTCCTTAATGATCTTAAAGAACAGGAGATCAATAAGGAAATAGCAGACCTGAATATTCTAAACCAACTAGACCTAACAGATATATGTAGAACACTTCACCCAACAGCAGCAGAATACACATTCTTCTCTAGTACACATGGATAATTATTCATGATAGGTCATAAGTTAGGTCACAAAACAAGTCTCAGTAAATTAAAAAATATTGAAATCATGTGATGTATTTTCTCTGACTACAATGGAATGAAGCTAGAAATCAATAACAGAGGGAGAAATGAAAATTTCACAAATATGTAGAAATTAAACAATGTACTCTTAAACAACCAATGGATCAAAGAAGAAATTACAAAGGCTATTAAAAAATATCTTGAGGTAAGTGAAAAGGAAAACAGCATTCCAAAACTTATGGGATGTAGCAAAAGCAGTGCTGAGAGAAATTTAAAGTTCTAAATGCTTACATTAAAAAGAAAAAAGATCTCAAATCAGAATACTAACCTCAAAACTAAAAGATCTGGAAAAAGAAGAACCAACTAAACCCAATGTGAGTAGAAGGAAGGAAATAACAAATATAGAGTGGAAATAAGTGAAATAAAATTAAAAAAATATAGAGAGATAATCAACAAAACCAAAAGTTAGTTATTTGGAAAGATAAATAAATTTGACAAACCTTTAATAAGACTGACAAAGGTAAAAAGAGAGAAGACACAAATAACTAAAATCAGAAATGAAAAGAGGAACATTGCAACCAATCCCATAGAAATAAAAAAGACTATGAGAGGATACTATGAACAAGTATATGCCAACAAATTAGATAACTTAGATTAAATGGACAAATTCCTAGAAACATACAAACTACGTATACA
>JAQZBX010072737.1:0-15036 GCA_029593785.1 Cabassous unicinctus | reverse complement strand
GTTCATGATATTTGTTTGGAATGCTTTGATTAGTTGTTTGATGTTCTACATCTCTTCCTGGCTTTTAGTTTTTTCATTGGACTGGGCCATGTCTTCCTGTTTCTTAGTATGGTTTGTAATTTTTTGTTGCTGACTGGTCATCTTTTTATCTTGATGGGTTTATTCAGTTGATTAGCTTCTCTCTCTGCTCTAGTGTTTTATTTAGCTGCTGCTTGTGTGTGTGCTACATTTTCTCTTTGATGCTTTGTTCTTCTTGTTCTAATTCTTTGCTGTTTTCTATGTTCTTTTGAAGGAAAAAAGATTAGGGCCAGAGAAAGTGGAAGAGGTAAGAAAATAAAAAGGATAATAGTAATCATAATAGTACAAGTTAGAAGAGGGACTGTATAAGACTTAGGAAAATGAATATTTAGCTTATGTAAGCAGTGTAGAGTAATGGGAATAAAAAATGGAGTACCAACAATGAAATGGGAAACTGAATAGAGAAAAATATATAGAAAGAGTTAAAAGGTCAGAATGATGAGGAGAGAGGGAAAGAGAAAAGAAAGGACAAAAGAAAAAAAAAAGTTAACAAAAGAAAGAAAACAGAAGAGATGAGATAGAAATAGAACCAGAAAAATTGAGGACTAAACAAAGAGAGGTGGAATGTAAGAACAGCAACAGAAAGTAGAAGATAGATGAAAGAAGGAAAAGAAATAGCCTTGGTAGACAAAATTTGTATATACAGAAAAGGGGAAATCAAGGAAAAGGAAGCACAGCAAACAAGAAACAAGCCAGCAGTACCTAATTAAAAAAAGAAGAAGAAAAAGGTAGTGGGAAGAAAGAGGAAAGAAAAACAAGAAAACAAACAAAAAACAAACAAACACACAAGCAAGCAGTCAAACAAAAACTAAGGAAGAAAAGCATTCCCACTTAGGCCCCCTGTGGAGCTTCTCAGGCTTCCAGTGTCATCAATCAATTACCCTGAAGCCTTCTCTCTGCAGATTTTGAAGCAGGTTTTAGCGAGTAAATGAAGTTAAAAATTTTTAAGTAATCTTTTTTTAGGACAAATAAGGGACCCAAGAGAAGCTGATACAAAAATAATGTCTATATTTTCCCTGTCCTAAAGTATCAGCTGGATATTTGATATACCAGTAGATCACTGCTCTAAGAGGAATTGAACTAGGGACCTCATATATTCCAGGTGGAAACTCCTCCACTGAGCTAAACTTTCTCATTAGGACAGTTAGCTCTTCAGAAAGCTATCTAGTCACTTTCACCCGGGCAGATTTGACTCTTTCCAGTTGGATATATCCCTTCTGATTTGGAGCCTCTCTGTCACTGCCCCCTTTCTATTCTTACTGATTTCTCTGCCAGGACAGCAGAACAGCCTGAGCCTGCGTGAACAGATCCCCATCCCCTCTCCAGGTCAGGTTGAATTCCCTTTTAAAATTCAAATGGGACCATGGTGACTGAATTCACCACAGAAAAATGACTCTCAACCCTCTTGCAGACCACTCCCTCCTCCCAGGGGACCCTAAATAGGCTCTTAGAAGCTTATTAGGCACTTCCTACTGCCCGCCTCCCTTAGGGGAGTTGAAATTTTGATAATTTTCAGCATAAGAGAAGTCAACTGCCTGACTCCGCCCCCTCCTAGGCCAAGTTTCTCTCTCCCAGGGTGATTAGGTAAATCAGGCTGCCTCAGCAGATTCACCTCTCTCCTTTTCCTGGAGCCAGGTGGTATGTTCCTCAAAGCTCAAAGGAGGTCCAGGCAACCAAACCCTCAGAAAGGAAAGCTCTCTCCACCCTTTGCCAAAACCCTCCCACTCTTGGAGAACACTCTCTCCCATTCTGCTCAGGGCTCACAGAGGCTTTGCCTTGGGAGTGGGGCTTAGCTGTCCCGCAACCTCCATCCTCTGGGGGAAAGAAACCCAGGGTTTTACCTTGAGCAATTTATCTCTTTGTCCATCTCTCTCAGGATCAATGCCCTGAAGCCTCCTGTTCTGTGGGTTCCCAAAAAAGGTCACTTCGGCAGGATCCCGCCCTCACTCAGCCATTTTTTGTGAGAAATGGTGAATACACATTTAAATCAATGCCATCTTGCTGCTCCTCCCCTGTAGTCCATTTTTTTTTCATTTTACAGGGTGTTACAGTTGGGGAGTTTGATGTAATTATGAATTCCAAAAATATAATTGGATCATGCTTGTAAACTGATCTGTTAATCTGGGCTTGATTAAGTTATGATTAGGGAGTTGACTGGGCCACGTCACTAGGGCATTGAGCCCCAACCCTTGGTGGGTGGGGAATTGAATATAAAAGGCAAGGCAAAGAACAGAGTTGAAGTAGTCTTTTGAGAAGCAGCTTTGATGTTGGAAAGAAGGCCCCAGGAAAAAGAAGCAAGCCGTTCACCTGGTCATCTACAGCTGACCTTGTGGAGGAAACAGGAGCTAAGCCCGGAGAGAAACACAGCCCCGGGAAGAGAGGAACCCAAGAAGCCTGAACCCTGGGCAAATGTCGGCAGCTGTCTTGCTCCAACACGTGACAATGGACTTTGGTGAGGGAAGAAACTTATGCTTTATGGCTTGGTAACTGTGGACTTCTACCCAAAATAAATACCCTTTATAAAGACCAACCCATTTTTGGTATTTCACATTAGCACCCCTTTGGCTGACTAACACACAGGGTTATACAGGTTTTATAGCACTTATACTATCAAATCTATTACTCTTTTTCTCCAAGATTCTTGCCTTTATGATCATACTTAGAAAGTATTTCTCCAACTTCTAGTAGAAACCAGACAGCACGCATATTCTCAAGATTGTTGTTTGGGATTTATTTAGAATTGCCAGGGAATGTCTTTCTTTTATGAGAAAATTCCAAAAAAGTGTTATTCACATAAATCATCCATACTACATATTGATGTGAACAACCAAAGTGGCATGTAGATTCAAGAATATATGAAAACGTTCCAAAATAGCAGAGTAAAATATAGTGATTTTTGCCTATTAGACTAAGGCAGGCAGTGTCCATTATAGATAAGACCAACTCAAATATTTTCTAAAATCTGGCTTTTTACATTTAGTACATATTAGGTCTAATTTAGATGTTAACAGAATACAAAACTGAAGAAAATGTCTATAACATCTCCAAGATTATATAAATATTAACCTATATTTTCTTCCAAAAGTTTTTTAGCAGGTGCTTAAATCTTTAATCATACAAATATTATATTCATGACATTAAAGGAGCATCTACATTTTAATACTTTCTTTTGCTTGTTTAATTGGCTCAAAACCTTTTTTAAAATACTCTCCATTTCTCATTGATTTGAGATGGCACATACCCATTTTTTTGTTGATTATCTTCTGATTTTGGACATTGGATTTTATATTCTGTTCCAATATTTTGATCACATTTTGTTGCTGCAGTTTTTGTGGTAGTTGTTGATTTTTTATGGAACAAGAATGAGTAGATTTTATTTTCTAGAATTCTTTTTCTCTAGAACATTGCTTATTTTAAAAATAAAATGCTTGATAAGACCTTATGATGTAAAAGTCAAGATGTCCAAGGACACAGATGCTAACTGTTGTCTTGGCTTTAGAAAGCATCAATCCTATTCTAAATGAGACATGTGTGTTTGCACTTGAGGAGCATATTACTATCAATTTTTCTTGTATTTCTAACAGATTTTGCAATGATATTCCGGTCATGAATGGCCCTTTATTCTGCTTTTATCATTGTAGAATGAATCTTTTTTCTGACTTTGCCATCTTTTTATTTTTAATCCAATATTGTGATCTTTGCTTTCCTTTTGTAATTACTGGTAAAACATAACTTTTATCTTTTCTTTCATTTTATAAGTCAAGTGGATGGTGACATGAGCTGAAACTAGCTGGGTTTTCCTTAAACCATCTTAATCTGCCTTACACCTACTGTCACTTTCTACCATCGCCTGATATTAGGTTGTCTGTTATTGTGAATTGTACATGTCACTTTAGTCTGTTTCTGAATATTCATTATTCATTGTTCATGGAGAATTAGGAAAGGATGTTATGTGTGAGTCTATGCAGATTAATTTTACTTTGGTTATTTTGATAACTAAATTATTTTGATACCTGATTTCTCTGAAAATGACAATTTATTAGGATTAATAACATTAATCTCAATAAAATATAAATAATACTATTTTTAGTCAAGCAGATGGATTTAAATTTAAATACCTGTTTCACCCCTTATTTTCTGTATGATCCTGAGGACATGTTATCTAAACAAAATCAATTTTCTTTCCTTTGACTTTAAAATGTAAATAATTTTTACTTTCCAGGATTTTTGTGAGAATTATCTGAGAAAAGACATGTAAAAACATCCATAGATCTTAATTTTTAATGAATGATTTAAATAAATTACTTTCCTTTGACAAAATAAAATAAATTATGTTGTTGAGGAGATTAGACAGGTTACTTTCATTTGATCAGTGTGTTGTCATAAATAAACTCGGATGAACTTAGAGAGCTTTGAAGTTTCATTTTCATTTTTAAAAAATTGTGAGAATGAAAATTCTGGTGTGGGTGCTATTTCTACTTTTCCTTCTGAGGTAAACCTTGGCTAAAATTCATATTGTTTTTAACTCTCAGGTGATTCCTAATGGAAGGAAAATTCAATCTTGTCTTTAGGTCAGTATTTTCTAGCTATAACTTTTCAACAGATTTTAACTTTTACTCTTTTTCTGAGAAATAGTTCAAAGAACATCTTAAACTATAAACTGTTCTATCTTGTTAAATTTTAAGCTTTAGAAATTTGGAATTTGTTCACAAGACATTACAGTCTTAGGGAAAAAAGTTGTTTATTACATGAAGCTTTGGATTTATGAATCTCTGTGAATATTGAAAAAAATAGCTGTCTTTCTACTAACTTAGCTTGCTGAGTAAGGTTAAACATTAGCTCAAATAGCCAAAAGGCCAATAAAATAACAAAATCATATTAGGAAGAACATTAATTCCCCATCTCACTTCTTTCTCTCTCTATATGGAACTGATATGATATAGTAGAGGATACAATAACAGCATATTCACATTTTTTTTCAGACACTGTATCCCAGTCTTTCTGATTTTATGCCTGGGGCCACCTGATCCATGCTTTTGAGTCTCACCTCTAATTCAAGGATTAATTTTAAGCATATTTAGAAGACAATTATTGAATCTATACTTTGCTTTTAGTAGAGCCCTATTTACCCAAGTCTGAGAATTTGATTTCTACCTTCTTACACTGTCTCAGAATTATACCTGTTCTCTAAATCCTTCTAGAATTTGCCTCATTTGTGTAAATACCTCTCTTCTGGCCACTCCACCTAACCACCCTCCAAACTGAGTTCTTGCTTGATCCCTAATCTAGAGTTGGAGCCTGTAGCTGGACTTCTCAGGTGCTATTGTTAAAACCACTTACTGCCCATCCAGTGTCCACACACCAAATAGCAAATCATGTGGGGATCTTTAATATTGACTGCAGAGCTGGGTTACCATCACAATTTTATCAGACTGGATAGCTGGCTCTTTCAGCTTGACATAAGTATTTTCTCTCCAGTGCCTGTTGTATGTCAATAAGCAGATCAATTCCCTTATTTTTCCTCCTGGTCTTTCTTCTCCTACCATAGTTAATTTGGTTCTGCCTGATTCTACATTATAATATGTCTATTTCCATCATTTCTTCTTAATATCTAGTTCTTACTTTTGTAGATGATTGTTAATACCTAAAATGATAGATTAATCCAATGAACATACAGTTTTATTCTACTTTTGGATGGGTAGTTGGTGTTGTTTGGCTGTTCTCACAAAATGATGATATGTGATGTTATATCATCTTGCCTTTGTTCCAGCATTAACTAGTGAATTTAGAAGGGGCTACAGTGCATTGTAATGTTAGGGATAATTTCTAGTTAAGTTTCCAGTTTAAGTTCTGACATATAAAGTGATTGGAAGTTGTTCCCTCCTTATAATAAGAAAAAGATAAGCAAATTGAAAATCGGTGGGTTTTCTTGGATTCACCAGAGAATTTAGGTTGCAGGACAAACCATTACTGGCAAATCTGGAAGGGAAGGCAATTCCAGAGTGTCACAGCTAATTTTTTCTTACCTGGATGAGAAGCTGCTGGAAACATAAAGCAGTGAGAGCAGTAAAACGGTGATTTTGGTGAATTGCTGGAAGAGGTTGAGTGTGGGCTAGCAGGAGAGGAGAATCTTTGGGAGTTGCACTCCTGGGGTTTGCTCACCCTGTTAGGACACTTTTACTTCCAGGAAACCCACCGGGTTCTCATGGGGAAGATCTGAGAAAGATCCCTTTCTAGCTCTTTCATTGGAAGGGAAGGGGAATAGTAATACTTGTAAAATACACCCAAGGAGTTTTGATAACAAAGGCTTACTTGCCAGAGAAGGGACTTTACCAGAGCAGTATTCTACCTAGGAAAAGGACATTTCTCTCATGGTAGCCCCCTCTAGATTTCCTGTTTCACCTAAAGGGAAGGTAACTAAGAAGCACTTGGGAAGGCTAAAGCCCAGGGATTCAGAACATTTAAAAGACTGAAATTTAATCATAGGATTTTAGGATGCTTCCCTTCCCCCACATTTTACCACCACACCACTAGGGCTCTGGTATAACAGTGGATTAAGACTGAAAGACCTGCAAGATGCAGGCTCTTTCCTGGAGAAGCACTTAGGGAAGCTACAGGTCAACAGGTGAGAAAAAATTAAGGAAACTAGAAAAATTTGAAGCCTCTAGCAGCTAAAGCTACAGCAAACATTAGGCAAAATACTAGCCAGATTAATATAAAAACTCAAAAGAAAAGGCTAATACTTCAGTTCTTATTTCCCCTTACTTCATGCTTGGTTTTCAACAAAAAATTACAAGACATGTACAAGGCAAGAAAAACACAGAGAGAACATGCATCAGAATTAGATTGAGATATGACACAGATGTTGGAATTATCAGATAAGGAATTTAAAATACCTATGATTAGTAAGTTAAGGACTTAAATGGATGAAGTAGATGCCATGCAAGAACAGAGGAGTAAAATAAGCAGAAAGATGAAACCTCTAAGAAAAAAATAAAAAAGAAATAATGAAAATCAAGAACACTGTGAAAAATGAAAAATGCCTTTGATAGACTCATCAGTACACTGGATGTTTCCAATGAAAGAAAGAGGGATCTTGAAGATATTTCTTTAGAAAATTCCATAACTAAAATAAAAAAGGAAAAAAAGAATGAAAATAGATAACTATAGGACAGTTTCAAAATGTATAAAATACACATGATTGTAATAACAGAAGGATAAGGAAGAAAGAAGGGAACAGAAGAAGTATTTGAAGTAATAATGATCAAGAATTTCCCAAAATTAATGACAGAGGTGATATCACAGAGCCATGAAGTTAAGAGAATACCAAGCAGGGTAAATACCAAAAAACTGCACTTAACCATATCATATTTAAAAAGCAGAAAACCAAAAACAAAGAGAAAATCTTGAAGGAATCCAGAAAAAAAGGAACCCTATTGAAGAAAAATGAGAATTGCTGTAGCTTTTTACCAGACACAATGCAAGCAAGAAAAGAGTGGAGTGAACTATTTGCAACAATGAAAGAAAAAACAAACAAACCAACCTTGAAATCTATATTCAGTAAAATTATCCTCCAAAAGTGAAAGAGAAACAAAAACTTTCTGAAACAAACAAAACCTGAGGTAATTTATTGCCAACCAACCTGCCCTGCAAGAAATGTTAAAAAAATTTTTCTAGGGATATGGAAAATTATGTAGGTCAGACACTCAGATCTACATAAGGGAAAAAGAATATCAAAGAAGGAATAAATGAAGGTAAATTTAAATCTTTTATTTTTCTTATTATTAATTGATCTAATAGAGAACTTTGTTCAAAATAATTTTAAAGATATATTTGATGATTATAGCATATGAATAAGTGAGATGAATGACAATATTATAAAGGGTGAGAGGGAGAAATTGGGACTTCTTGGTTATAAGGTACCTGTGCTAACTTTGAAGTGGTATAGAGTCATTTCAACGTGGACTATGATTAGTTGTAAATGTATATTGTAAACTCTAGGGCAACCACTCAAAAATTTGCAAAAAGAAGTATAATTGATATGTCAGTATGGGAGAGAAAATGGAGTTACATAAAATGCTTGACAACAGAGAAGGCAGAAAAAGAAGTAAAGATGGTAAAGAAACTAACAGGTTCAATGAATAGTAAACAGTTTAAAAAAACATGGTAACAATTAATCCGAATATATCTAGAATAATTTTAAATCTAAATACACCAATTAAAAGACCAGGACTATTAGAGGTGGATAAAAAGAAGACCCAACTATATGTGGTCTATTAGAACGCTACTCTAAATGTAAAGTAACAAATAAGTTCAAAGTACAGGGATGGGGAAGATATATTATGCTAACACCAATTAAAGGGAAGCTGGAGTAGCTATGTTAATTTCAATATAGCAGACTTCAGGTCAAGGAAAATTATAAGGAATAATTCTCAAACAAGTCATAGGAATTCTAAAAGGGTATGTACCTAACAATATAGCAACAAAATGTGTAAAGCAAAAACTGATAAAACTGCAAGGAAAAATAGATAAATACACTATAATAGTTGCAGAATTCAACACATCTCTATCATAAATTGACAGATTCAGCAGGCAGGAAATCAGTACCGATATAGAAGACTTGAATTATTAACCAACATGACTGAGTTGAAATTTATAGAATACTTTATCCAGAACAGTCATATATACATTCTTCTTGAACTCACATGAAACATTCACCAAGGTAAACCATATTCCAGGACATCAAAAACACCTTAACAAATTTAAAGGAATATAAATTATAAAAATTATCTTCTTAGACAATAATAGAATTAAACTAGAAAGCAATAATAAAAAATCACTGGGAAATCCCCAGGAATTGAGCAGAGGTTAAAAGGAGTAGATTGCGGATATCCTTGACATTGCTGATGATGACATTGTCTCCTTCCACCCGTGTGTTCCTGGAAATGGCATACTGCAATTATGATAGCAGTGAAAAGAATGTCTTTGAGGAGGAATTAGGTTAGGAATTAATGATAATCACATTAGTTCCAGTAAAAGAGGAACCTCAAGAGAAGCATCAAATGGAATCAAATATTTCAACTGCAGAAGTTAAACTAAAGAAATCTAGGAAAAAGGATAAAGTTCACCTTCCTCAAAAGAATAAACAATTCAAAGCTTGCTCAAAACCTAGTTATAAAGTTCCAGTGCTTCCCTTGTCAACCATTTTGCCTCCAAATATATGATACATCAGGAGACTTTGCAAAAGTGGTGCCAGTAATTTAACTTGAGTACCAATGGCCAGAAAATAGAGATTTCTCTGAGGCTCCCAACATGCTTACCCTGAATGAAAACAGGATATTTTTGGCACACCACAAGAGGCTACGGTGCAGTCATGCTAGGATGAAAGACAAGCTGCAGACTGGGAGAAAATATTTGTAAAACAAACAAAATATACAAAGAAGTCTCAAAATATTAAAAGAATTCTCAAAAATCAACAGCAGAAAACCAAACAAGCCTATTAAAAATGGGCAAAAACTCTGAACAGAAGACTCACCAAGGAAGATATGCAGATGGAAAATGAATATATGAAAAGAAACTCAACATCAATTGCCATTAAAAAACTGTAAATTAAAACATTTTGATATTGCCCATGTACCTACTAGAATGTATAAAATCCCAAAAACTGTCTACATGAAATTCTGGTGAGAATGTGGAGCAACAGGAACTCTCATTCCTTGCTGATGGGAATGTAAAATGGTATAGACACTTTGGAAGACAATCTGGCAAATTTAAACATAAGCTTATCATACAATTCAGCAATCACACTCTTAGGTTTACCCCAAATGAGGTGAAAACCTATGTCCACACAAAAATCTGCATATGAATTTTTAATACAAGATTTATTTATAATTACCCAAAATTGGAAACAACTAAGATATCCTTTAGTAGCTGAATTGATGAAAAAGATATGAGCTATAAAGGTACAAAAAGACACGGATGAATCATAAATACATATTGCTAAGTGAAATCTAAGTCTGAAAAATCTGTATGCTGTGTGATACCATTCTGGAAAAGGCAAAACTATAGTGATTATAAAAAATATCAGTGATTGTCAGAAGTTTAGCAGGGAGAGCAGGGAGGTGTTGAATAAGTGAAGCAAAGGGGATTTAAAAAAAAATACTTTTATTTACACACCATGTAATCCACTCAAAGTGTACAATCACTGGCTCTTGGAATAACCACAGAACTGTGCATTCATCACCACAATTTGAGAACATTCTCTTTGTTCCACAAAGGAAAATCCCATACCCCTTAAACCTCCCTATCAGGAGTATATTTTTAAAGCAGTGAAACTACTCTGTATGATATTCTAATGGTAGATAAAGGATATCATCCATTTGTCAAAATCCATAGAACTTTAGAGCACAAAGTGAAATTTAATATATGAAAATTAAAAAAAAAAAATCATTTAGGATGTTAGGACATCCCAGGATGAAATGAAGACTGTGACAAAACAGTTTGTGTTACAAGTGTATTAAACCTCACTTCTGGAGTAGAGGGAAAAGATGCTGACATAAATTACTTTGAAAAAGAATGGAGTCTGTAAGGCAAAAGCAATTGCACATCAACACTGTAATCTAGTAGCAATAAGTGTTTCCCACGGGAGTATGGGCTAACAATTTCGAGACAATTAAGTAATTGGATGGAATATGGTGAGAGCAAACTTTCTTGCTGGAGTGAAAGTTTATAGATACACAAGGAGCGGAGGCCAGAATAATACAAGTGGTAATGAATGAGAGTGGGAGACATCAGTATGAACACATGTTTAGCTTAATATAAATATGGATGGTTATATATAAAAATATTTTTAGATATGTTTATATGCTTGGGTTGGTATACACATCTCCTTGCTCTGTTAGCAGAGAGAGCCTAAAGGCTTTGACACCCCAGTAGCAATGAGCACACTTAGTGCCCAGATGTTGGTTTCTAATACCAATCTCCAATTAAGGGAACCAGAATTCCTCAGAGAAATGGCTGATTCTGGGCCTGGGGTATAAAATATAAAAGATGAGCCTAGAGCATCTTCTAGTGCCAGAATTAAGGCAGTTCTAAAAAACAAATCACCCCACAATAATGGGAGTATGTCAAAGAGAAAACAGGAGCCAGTTGAAAGAGATCCAATTGGCAAAGCTTTAAGAATTTGAGTAAAACATTAAAAAATTTAAAAAGTAGAATTGTATTATAACTCACATTTAAAAGAACTATTCATGAGTCCATACTGATAAAGATAGATGATTAAATAAATAAAAATAAAAATTGGGGGATAATAAACAAATCTCCCCTAAAGAAGAATTCCAAATAATCCATGTAGATACCCTGCCCTCAAAGAAGTGGCACATAACTGCCCATTCCTTCATATGGGCGGCTCATAACAATACCTTTAGAGAGAGTACTGCATGGAAAGGAGAGTAACTTTATGTGAAGGAACATGACAAACTCTACCTGAGCCAAGTGAACAAGGTCAATGTGAACAGTGGTACGTCTTGCTGATAGTATGTTCCCTTGAAAGAATGGCACTTTCCTTTTGTGGTCTTCTTCCTCAAACTGATAACCCCAAAATTATGAGAAAAACATCAGGCATATGCCAACTGAGAGACATGCTTCAAAATGATCAGGACTCCTCAAAATCATCAAGGTCATCAAAAATAAGTAGCAGCCCAAGGAGACATTGTGACTGATGGATCATGGAACAGAAAATGGACATTAGGCAAAACTAAGGGAATTTGAATAAAGTATTGACTTAGTTAACAAGTGTGAATCAAAAATTGTTCATTAATTATAATGAATGTATGATCCTTATAAAAATATTAATAATAGGGGGATCTGGTTATGGGTTATGTGGGAACTCTGACTTATTTTGGCAGTTTTTCCTGTAAATCTAAACCTGTTCTAAAATAAAAGCAATGTAAATTTTGAGCAATTGAAGTTTATCTCAGTTACTTGTGGCCAAAATGTTTGCACACGAGTTTTTAGTGACCAATTCTTTCTTTGTTCTCTCCCCATATTGCTCTATGTTGAGATTTAAGTAGAATTTAATCTACTATGATTGGAGGGCATTGATTTAGGACTGCAAGTTTACATTATCTGCTGTCCTTTCTTGTTAACATGGTAGACAAGGTGCTTTGTGATTTGCAGTTCAGTCACTCCTCCTGTGGTTAAGAAAGAAAGTGGTAAATGATGGGAAGTGGATATGGCTCAAGAAGTTGGGCACCCACCTACCAAATAGGAGGTCCCAGGTTCGGTTCCTGGTGCCTCCTAAAGAAGATGATCTGGTGCGGTGAGCTGATGCAACAAGATGACACAACGAAGAGACACAACAAGGAAACACAATGAGAGACACAACAGGAGTGGAGGTGGCTTGAGCCATTGGGTGCCTCGCTCTCACATGGGAGGTCCTGAGTTCGGTTCCCCATGCTTTCTAAAAAGAAGACGAACAGACACAGAGAGCAGACAGCGCGTGCAAACGGGGGAGAGGGGAGAGAAATAAATAAATAAAATAAATATTTTTAAAAAAAGAAAGTGGTAAATGAATAGATAGTGGTGCACACAAAACATTTTAAATTTAAATTATTCACAAACATTTTTTTAAATTAGAGAAGTTGTGGGTTTAAAGAACAATCATGTGTAAAATACAGGATTACTATACCCCATGCACCACCATCCGCTTGCACTGGTGTGGAGCATTTGTTACAACTGATGATAGGACATTTTTTTTTTTTTAATAATTGTATTAAAGTCCATGGTTTAATTTAGGATTCCCTGTTTGTGTTCATGGATTTTTAAACATTTTTTATTCTTTTACCATCTATGCTATCTAGCATTTCCCCCTTTACTCATATTCAGATATATATTTCATTGCTGTTAATTTTGTTCACCATGTAACATTACCATCACCATCATCCATTACCAAAACATTTCCATCATTTCAAATAGGAACCTTGTACATCTTAGGTCTTAACTTCCCTGTAACAGCAAATATACATTTCCCGTACCATAGAGAATTATTTCAATTCAAGCATCTTAGTATCTGATAATTTTACATGATGATATCAATTAAATTCCTTGATTGGAAACCTTGCTACCCCTAAACCAAACATGGCAATATGGACCAGGATTTCACCTACTTTAACCTCGTTCCTTTCTTGGCTTATAGGAAGTATATTTTAATTGTGTCTTATTGCCTTTCTGATTAACTCTATTTTGCTATTGCTTACCTTCCTCAGATAACCCACATAACAACTGTACACATAACAAATAATGTATTGAACTATGATAGCAATGTTTCCCATGCTGCTTTCAGTGTGTGGAATTAAAGAGATGAATTGCCAGTGCTCTTTTCTTCTCTGAATACTGATATAACCTCTTGCTTGTGGTCCTTCTTTCATTTTGCCTCTGCTTCCAGAATTCATCATTAGACAGAAGCCAGAGTGACCTTCAAAAATGTTTATCTTATTAGGCAACTTCAGCTCAGAACCTTGTACTTAAAATCAATCTTTTTCTTAAATTAGCCTGCAAATCTCTGCAACATCTGATTTTTTCCTTCTAAATTCAAATATGATCTTTTTGATGTTCCGGCTGTCCTTTTACTCCATTGATCATGATGTTCTCACCATACCAGCTTCCTATTCTCTTCTCCAAACTGAGTACCTTTGTTCTTCAGGAGTTTGCATATACTGAGTCTTGCACCTAAAATATTCTCCCTTTTCTTCACATTGCAGTCTCTTTCTCATCTTTTAGGTCTCCATTTAAAAAAATCCTTGGAGAAACTTTTCCTGAATAACTGTAACCCTATTATTCTGGAATTAATTTATTTTAGCACAGTGTTTTTCACAATATTTAATTATTTTGTTTGTCTGTTCCCTTGCTTAATGTCTGACTTCATGTTTCTGGAGACGAGGGATGCCCTTGTTGTTGTTAACAATGTTACAATTAGCATTTAGCACAAAGTAAGTTCTCAGTAAATATATATATATATATAAATATAAATTAAAAGGGATATTTGAGCCTCTTATTGCTTGACATTCCCCAAATTTCAAATAATAGCTCTCCTAACTACTTCTAGAAATATGGTTTCAGAACTACAAATTTAATTTCTTGTGATATGTCAAGTTAGAAGCCCCATTGCTTCTTCAATTTCAATATTTTTATAATAATCCATAATCTGTATCCCAACCTTTAACTCAGATCACTTTCCTGGATTTTCTATTTTGCTTATTAATATTATCATTCTCTGTCACACACTTTAAGTATGAGCCATATTTGAATTTGCTTCCTTGCTCACAATTCACCTCCCATTAGTCACAAAGTCTCTTTTCCATTCCAACCTTAATTCATTCCACATAGCCTTTCACCTACACCAAAGTTATCACATATGCTCTAAAGAGCTGCCACTCACAATATCTATGATTCTGATAAAATAAATAGCAAAGTAAAAATTTTCAATAGGTACTATTTTAAAGACTATTTTATTTTTCCCATGTGATGAAGAATATTTATGATATTTTATTTTAAAAAGCACTTGGATCATCAAGCAAAGATAAATGAGAAAAGTCACAAAACCCAATGTAAGGAATACAAAGAGGACATTATTAAAGAAACTACAGAAAATGAAAAGATCATAAAATGATATTATGTGTAATTTTACATTAAAAAATTGGAAAGTTTTGAAGAAGTGGGCAAATTCATAGTTCTCCACCACTTTGCGGATAAATTTTATCCTCTCAAACTCAATAATTACTGGATGAATGAACAGATGCTGGTAACATTGTAATTTTCTCTGTACTATTTCTTCTCAGCTTTTTGAACTATTAGTAGCCTTCTTCAGCTTTACTTCATGCAAAAGAATTTCTCTAGACTAAGGAGAAGAGTGAGCTTCGGATAAAAACAAATGTCCTGTAAAGCCTGAGAGAGGAAAGG
>JAQZBX010072736.1:0-15021 GCA_029593785.1 Cabassous unicinctus | reverse complement strand
CATGGGCTGCCAGGCTCTGTGTGCCGGTGAGCCGCCAGGCCCCGGGAGCCATGCAGCAAGATGATGACGTAAAAAGAGAAAGACGAGACGAGATGCTCCGAAAGCTCCGAAAGCCAGGAGCTGAGGTGGCGCAGATGGCTAGAACACTTCTATCCTACATCGGAGGTCTCCAGGATCGAATCCTGGTGAAGACTGGAGGAGGAGGATGAGAAGAGATGGCAGGAAACAGACACAGAGAATTGCCCAGCAAATGGACACAAAACAGCAAAATGGGGAAGGGGGAGTTTAAAATGGATCAAGTAAATAAATCAATCTTTAAAAAAAAAAATAAAGAAGAAAAAGAACAACCAGGGATGCCACTTCTTATGCCAGGCCCTCTTCATTCACCACTGCCGCATTCATTGCCGCCTGGCCATGGCAGGCTTTCAAGTTTGTGGGCCCTGGTCCACAGGATGAAGAGCCAGTATTTGGCCTAGGAGTTAAGGTTCTTCAGGACCTCATGCCTAGGGACCCCCTCAAATTTGCTTCACACATACCCTTCACTTCAGAAATTCTGAACTATTTTTGGTAACATGACTCCATTTTTCTTTTCTTTTTCATTGATGTAAATAGAACATCTTACTACAAAATAGAAATTTTAGGCTGTACTCAATCTAAGTCATAGCATCATATTTTCCCAAATGTCCATTAAGGAAAGAAGATAATATTGTATTTAATCATATAACCAAAGTCATTTTGATGATAAAGCAAAGCTAGATTATCAAGAACCAGAAAACGTCTATAACCCTTCAAGCATAATTCATCCTGACTACAATTCTGCAAAAACATGCATGAGGAGTACAAACATAATCCCATGTGCCACACAGCGGCTTAATAAACTGACACATACTATTATGAATGGGAGAAAATATATGTGACAGTATATATTTTGAATAGTATTAGTAACATGCTGACATTTCCTCCTGGAGGTTCAGGCTGTGTATATATTACCAGAATCATCGTAGCCCAAACAAAATTGATCCTGCTTTAGGAAAGCTCTTTACTTTGGTTGAGAGTTCATAGTAAATGGAGAGGGTGCTGAAAAGAATTTTTTATTTAATGGATATCTGTGGGAACAAGATAATTATTAATGGGTTATCCACATGTCAGGTCCTTCAGGATATAGAGGAGGCCCTGGACTGGGGAGGGAGGGCAAGTAGGGGGTGGCAGGAGGCTTCTCATCCTGACCCCTGGTGGCTTGGCAGCTTAACAAGACGATGGAGGGTAGAAGGGGAAAAGGCCCGTGAGAGACATGAGATCTGGAGAAACTTCCTCTCTTTAAACTCACAGCTTTATTGATGTCCATATACCATTAAGGTCTCCATTTTCAGATGAGGAAACTGAGGCCCTGTGAGTTGACTTGCCAGAAATGTGCAGCTACTAAAGCCCACATGAGTGAGCTCAGGGGTTCTGAGCTTCCCCTATTTCCCCTATTGCCCTGCAATGGAAGGGGGCATTTCAAAGTTCTGATATTGTACTCATTTTTTCTCTCATCTTAAAAACCCTTTTAGTGCTAAAGGTCTATGATTCTTTTATCCTCAGATGATAAATGATACAGACAAGGAATTATTAGTTTCCTAGGCCTATCGTAACAAAGTACCGCAAATTCGGTGGCGTAAGACTCACAGTTCTGGAGTCTAGTTCAGTATCAAGGTGTCAGCAGGGCTGTGCTCCCTGCAGAGGCTCTAGGGAAGGATCCTTCCGCCTCTTCCAGCTTCTGGTGGCCCTAAGCCTTGACTTGTGGCAGCACAACTCCATTCTTTGCTTCAGTCTTCACGGGCTGTCTTCTCCCTGTGTGCCTGTGTCTCTTCTCATAAGGACACCAGTCATATTGGATGAAGGGGCAAGTAACTACCACCATTTGTTGAGCTTCTACTATGTGCCAAGCACCACACATATGTTGTTCTATTTAATTCTCACAAAAATCCTGTGAGGTAGGTAGTATTAGCCCCACGGTACAGACAAGAAAATTGAGGTTCAGAGTGGTAAACTAGCCTGTCCAGGTGAAATAATCCATAAGTTGTGAAGCAAGGATTTTTCAGGTTTATCTGATTCTAAAACAGGCTTGTTGCACTACACTGAACTGCTTCTCCAAATAACATAGCATAATAATAGTGATTCTTCATTGACTTTTTAGTGTCAGGCCCTGGACCAGGTGATTTCCTTAGCTCTCAGGTAATTGTTACCACAACCCTGGGAGGTACATACTATTGCCCATTTATGTTTATGGGATAGATCCTCAGAAAAGTTGGCTTGCCAAGACCACAGAGTGTTTCAGGTCCAAAGCCCAGGCTTCACCCTAGAAGGGCTCATGGCCTTTGGTGAAACATTCTGAAAGGAACCAGGAAGTGGTCTAGATGAATGGACTGAGAACCAGCTGGAGAGCTTTAAAAATTCCATTGCCCAGGCCCTAACCCCCAGAAGCACGGGACAGCATCCAGGATCCCATAGTGGTTAAACTCCCCAGGTGATTCCAAACCCAGCAAAGTTTGAGAACAGGTGACTTAGAACAGTGATATGCATGTGACTCACCTGGGTAGGTGTAGCATGGCAGGTGGGGGGTGAAATGCTGCAGTTCTAACAAGGTCCAGGTGATGCCAGGAGGCAGGTCCATGAGGCAGCTTGAGGAGCAAGACCTCAACCCAGGCGGCACATGAGGACCACCTGGAGACCATTTCAGGACTCCACTCTCCTGGGATGATGGTTCATGTGATTAAAAAAAAATAAAATAAAAAGATTCTGTGGATAAATAAATTTGGAGACTTTGGGTTAAACTAAGCCTTATTTCAGGGCGTCTCATATCCTTTAGCATGTGCCTAGGTATCGTGACTTTCCAAGGGGGCGGTGTAGAGTGTGCCGCATTTCCCAGACGTGTTTTACCCTGGAGCACTTTTCACAGTGTGGGGATGCTGAGATGGGTGATGCTGCTCTGGAGCATCCTGTGCTGGGAGAGGCCCTAAAATCCCCCTCTGGACTTCTGGGATGGCAACAGGCTGGAGGCAGTAAGGAGGTCGGGTCTTGCATTGACAGCCCACACCGGAGACTAAGGGGAGGGTGAGACTCCACTATACCTACATCTGTACATACAGCCAACCCCCACACCTCCCTCACCTACAGCTGACCCACCTACACCCACTCCACCTGCATCTCTGCCGCCTATTCCCATGCCTACCCCTGCCACTACCCTACACACTCTTCCAGTCTTGGTCACTCATTTTCACCTACCCTGAATGAGCCTCTTCTACTCAAAGGCCTTGCTTTCTCCATCTGCATGAGAAGGAGGTTGGGATGTTGCTCTTTAGTGGCCCTTCTGTGGTACTAATATCACTAGTGTGTCAAACACTAGAACAGGCTGATAGCAAGATCACAATTTGGGTCTCAGATCACTTGGGTGCTCACTTGGGTGCATTTTGAAGATTCGCTAGGTTTGGATTGAACAGACAATTTTTTTTAAGATTTATTTTTATTTATGTGTTTCTCCCCACCCCCTTGTTGTTAGCATTTGCTGTGTCTGTTTGTTGTGTGCTGGTCTTCTTTTCAGGAGGTACCGGGAACCGAACCCAGGGAGCCTAATCGCTGGAGCCACCTCCACTCCCTGCTTTGTTGTGTCTCTCATTGTGTTTTTCCTCTGTGTGTCTCTTGTTGCATCATCTTCTCATGTCAGCTTACTGTCTTGCTCATCTTCTTTAGGAGGCACCAGGAACCAAACCCAGAGCTCCCATGTGGTAGGCAGGAGCTCAATCGCTTGAGCCACATCTGCTTCCTGACAATTAATATTTATCTAAAATCCTCAAAGAAAACGTTTTAGCACAGAGATGTCAATCTCTGGCTTTTCCCTCCACCTCACTGCCAACCCCAAGCCTATCACCAACTCCTATTGATCCTGCCTGAAATCCATCCCCAGCATTCCTGCCCTGATGCAGCCACCAGTGTCTCTGGCCTGGAAAAAGCCACTGTCTCCAGCCTCTTCCCCCAACCCAAGCTATCCTCACACTGCTCAATGTCCTCTTTCCAAAAGGCAAGTCTGACTGAATCTGTCCCACACTTAAACCCACGAAGGGGCCCCAGCACCCTCAGAAGAAAGCTGAACTCTTTTGGCACAGCTACAGGGCTCTCAGCGTCATTCCCTGGACACCCAGCCCCAGAGCCACTGAATTTCTTGGGGGTTCCCACATGCCCTGCCCTCTCAGCTCCTGGCTTATGTAGCTGGTCCTTCTGCCAGGCCTGCCCTCCTCTTCCCCACTACCTTACCTGGGTAACTCTATCCACCCCTAGGTCTCAGCTTAGTCGACCCTTCCTTCCAAACCCTTCCTGACCTCCCGCTTTCCACCTGCATCCTCAAGTCCCCGTTTTGGACCAGCCGTGTGCTCCCCGAGCATTGTGGGGGCAGTTGCCAGACTGAAATGCAGCTGCTAATCCCAGAGTCTTTCTCCCACTAGATTTGGGGACAGGAACTGAATCTCATTTACAGTTGGATCTGGGGCCTGGCTCTATCTAGACTTGTTGAATTGTCCAAATTCTGAGTTCCTGAAGTACTGAGGAGGTATAATAAAGGGGCTTTTTACCCAAGGCTGGTTAGAGGCCCTTACTGGGAGCTCATCTGTCAGCATCCACCAGAGTTCCATAAGGAAAATGATGGGAAACAATGGTACTCCGGGCAACTTGGTTCAGGTCTGGGCAAGCAAAGGGCCTGTGTTCTGTTCACAGCTGATTTCATCTGGACACCTGATCAGGCTACTCCCCTACTCAAACACTGTCAGGGTCAAAACTGCCCAGTGAAGTCCAAACTCCTTCTCCTGGATCAGATGCCAACACCCTCCCACCCCACTTGCCACTCTGGCCCCTACACATCTTTCCAACCTTTTGCCTCACTATTCCCTGTGTATACTCCACAGTCCAGCCAGACAAATGCCTCTATTTTCCCAATACACAGTCCAACAAATTCCCACCTCCATGACGTCCACTGGAACACCTTTCCATCCCCAACTCTGCAAAGGTGAAAACTCTCTCACTGGCTCAGTCCCACTATTAGCTCCACGTGAGCTCCTCTGGGATTCCTCCGGCTGGAAGAAATAGCTCCTCCCCTGCTTGCCCCTCCAAGTCATTGTCCCTTTCTACCATGCTTTGTAGTTATCTGTATATTTGTCCTACTTCCTGCTAGACTCTTAGTGGATGGTGGGATGACATCTTACCTGCTTCACAGTCAGCACCTTGCACATGGCTGGCTCTCAGATATATGTTGAATGAACTAATGAATTAGATAAGCAAGCTAAATAGTAAGAAGATGGACTGTGAGAAGGAAGCAAACAATAATAATGACAAGCAACCATGCTTTCTATTTGAGGAGCCTTTATACCCTACCTAGCACCTTCACAATTAACCCAGTCAAGTCTTGGGAAAACCCTTAGAACAGGCAGGGTAAATTCTATTCACTCTAACCTGTGGTGAGGAAACAAGTCTCTGAGAGGCTCAGGGCCTTGCCAAGGCACCACGGCCAGCCAGAGGTAGGGCTGGGACTAGAACCGGGTGTTCCAACTCCACTTCTGACCCTGTTACACTAGGCCATGTTGGATTAGCAATAGCATTCTGCTGCCACTCTTGCCTTTTCAGTAACAATTCTACAACAAATACACTCAATGCAGTTCCTGGTGCATCCTGGCAGGAGGGCAGAGGGAAGGAGGTGCCCCTCACCGGGCGTCTCTTGATCTGGTGGGGCCCAGGACCATGCACTGAGTCAGCCTTCATATCCCTGCCATTGGTGCTGCCAGGCCCAGCCCTGGGCCAGTGAGCACTGCTGGGGCAGCTGCCAGCTGGGTGACTGTCCAGGGCAGGCCAGGATCAGCTAGCTCCCTGTCTCCCCCATGACCTTCTGCCCATGATAAGTTCTTACACATCTGCACTCCATTCCACCTACAAAAAAACAGGTTCTGGTTTTTTGTTGTTGTTTTTTTTATGGTACCTGGGCTGGGGATTGAACCTAGGACCTCATATGTGAAAAGCCGGTGCTCAACCACTGAGCCACATCTGCTCCCCTGAGTTGGTTTTTTTTTTTTTTTTCATTTGTTTGCCTGCTGCTTGTTCTGTTTTTAGGAGGCACCGGGAACCAAACCTAGGACCTCCCATGTGGGAAGCAGGTGCTCAACTACTTGAGCCACATCTGCTCCCTGTTTTTGCTTAATTTAATGCTGCAGTTGCGGAAGCATACTTTGCTTTTGGTTTCTAACCTAATAGGCTGAAGGAGTTTAATTCAGCTAAAACCTACAAGTCACCCAGCATTTCTTTGGATGGGTAATTAAAGAGCTGGTGTCTGCCCTGCCCTGGCTTGCAGGCTGGGGACCCGGCTCCAGCCCTCCTTACACGACCTCAGTGACTTCCACTCACTCTGAACTGGCCCTCACCATGACCCTTCCTCCAAGGAAGGCCACCTCCTTCTAAAGACAATGAAGTGAAAGGACACTGACTATCCCCGAACCCGCTGGGCCTCAGAGACGACCCAAGGGCCCCTCTCTGGATTCGATGAGAGTGGGGGGGGGGGGAGCCCTTCCAGGATGAGGTAAGTGAGGCACCCTCCTCGGGTGCAAAATTTAAGAGGGCATTGAAAAACTCACTTACCAAGACACGTAATATTTAAATGCCACACCAGAAAACCAAAAATAATCTAAATTAAGACAGGATCAGTCTGGGGTGGTCGGTCACTCTAGCAGTTGTTTTCTTTCCAGATGATCCCAATGTGTAGTCATGATTGAGAACCATTGATGAATAAATACTTCTAGCAACAGGGAGTTCAATACTAAAGAGAGCAGCTGTAAATTTTCAAAACTTGGGCATAATCAGTTTCCCTCCAACCAAAACATAGAGCCTGGCTTGATAGGAATGACAGGAAACCACTGTAGATTGAAGATTCAACAGAAAACTGCAAGGAGCAGAAGCAAGGTAAATATAAAATCCAGAATCAACATAGTTTGAAGGAAAGTTTTGCAGCAAAATTGCATATTATTGGCGGGGAGGGGGGCAAGTATGTAAGTAGAGTTCTCACATCTTAGCAGTCCTGACCTAACTTATATCATACCTCAGAGTGGGACAGGCAAGAATGCAGGGAGGGAGTGGGAAAGAGGTTTGGTTTATATATTAAATATCATAAACAAAATCCTGGGTCATTACCCACATCAAGATATTACCAGGCCACAAACTCAAATCATGCCTCTTTTCCTGGCAAGAAAACTCTGCCCTATTCTTTGAACTCATTGCAGTTGTGTGTGGTAGCAATCACAGGGTTAATTGAATATAATAAAAGTTATATCTAGAAGACAGCAGAAAATTAAATTAGGGGAAAACATTCCCACGGTTTTGATTTACTTCACAGGAAGAAGCAAAATATTGGACATCTTCTATTATTTCACTTTTGCCTGGAGGGTAAATGCGAGATAAACTTGCAGAAAATTCTAAAAGATTGCAATAATCCCTAACCATCTCTGGGATGATGTTTTCATTATTGAAAATAAAAGGCTGTCCTTTAAAATGCCAACACGCCCTTGGTAATCCTCTCAGGAATCTGCTCTGAGGCCAGTAGATCTCAGTTTAGGTTCTGGGCCTTTTGAAGAGAATTTTAAAGGGAAAGATTGATTTTTTTTGGGGGGGGGGGGTGGCGGGGGTTGTTTTTGAACAAACCTACTTCCACCGTGGCACAGAGATGTTTGCTGTGCTGCTGACATCTACTGAAAGACTGTGAAATAGCATTTCTCCACGGAAAGGAAAGGAAAGACCCACTTGAGAAAGCTATTTCTCTAACAGATAATGACATCTGTAGCACATCACAGACCTTTGGGCAAGCACTCATCGATTCCCATGGAAGGGCAGGATCCCTGGAACGCTTACTCAGACAGCTTGTAAAAAGGGGATGGGGCTGCAGCCATCTCAGGGCTCTCTGTAAAGGGAAAGGAACCAGCATTTTTGAGTGCTAAACACATCCTGGGGCTAAACACGAAATTTTCACATTTAATCCTCATAACAGCCCTTCCAGGTTAGCATTAGTAACCCCATTGTACAGATGTGAAAACTAAAGTTCCAGAATGTCCCGTGGCTTGTCTAAAACTACATGACTAGTAAGTGGCAGAACCAGGAACAGGGCCCAGATTAGCCTAGCTAAAGGCCTTCCCTCCCCCGTGTGTACTTCCTGTCCCTCAAGAGAACAACATTGTAGATCCAAACCAGACCCCCCAAAAAGCCCAGTCTTAGGAAATACATTTATTCTACTTCATTTCCAGGAGATCCCAGCTTCATTGGCTGTGGAAGAAAATGAGACAGTAATCGAGGAATTTAAACTCAGGCAAAATCTTTACGGCCTGTTCCTCCAAATTATTATTATTATTTAATGATAAGGATATGCCACTAAAAAATTGACCAATGCAGTATAAGCTTTGAGAAGATCCGAGTCAGATGGTAATTATATTTGGAATATTAAGGGATCGTAGAGGCCCAGTTTCCCCTGAATCCTCATTTCCTTCTTCCACATGGCATTTTTAGAAACTCACTTTCATTAATTTTTGTCATTAACCACATGCATTAACCCTGGCCTTCCAATGCAGGGCCTGCCTTCTAGGTACATTCATTTGTAAATAAGCTTGTCCATTGGCAGGTGGACCCCAAATAATCTAGCACCCCACCTTTCCACACTTAAAGGCACCTGTTTACAAATAGTAGAAACCATGAGCCCAAATGCAAAACGTTTTTTGATGTCTGTCATTCTACTGGTAGTTTTTCTGCCCCATCACTGCTAAAAGAAAGGCAGGGGGGAGAGAAGTATAAAGTTTTAAGAGATTTTTATTTTTTTAATAAAAATTGTGGTATTGGGGTTCTGTTGGTTAGATAGCCAGTGGGGTAAAGAGGGCCTGGGAGTGAGAATATCTGTTCCAATACATTGGTTTGATAAATTTTGCTATATTGTATAATATATGTGTGTGTGTGTATTATACAGGGTAGATAAAGGACTCAGTTTTTGTAGCTATTGGTTTTAACTAATTATTTTTTGGAACATGTACATGGTATAAATTTTAAAAGATATGAAAAAGTATACAGTGAAAAGAAAGTCCCTCTGCTACCCCAGAATCTAGCCATCCAGCTCATCTTCCCAGATGCAACCTTGCTAGGTTTTGTATATCCTTCCAGATATATTCTATCCATATACAGATGCAGATCTTCATTCTAATTTTTTAACCATAGAGGAGCACACAATAGATACTTCTCTACACCTGGCTCATCTCTCTTAACAATACATCTTGGAGATCCTTCCATCGATAAGTAGAACTTAAACAAAGCTAGACAAGCCCACCATGATTCTGGAGTAGGCTGTAACTCTATATGCTTTTATAAGTGGCTGCCAAAATGAATGTTCATCCAGGGGATTAAAAGATCATTTTATCTTTTGAGGCACCACCAACCTTAGGCTGGGAATGCTCTGGGATTTTTCTCATCCAAGGTTTCTAATTCTATCTTAATTTATGAGATTGGATGGTAACATTTCTATTATATTGTGTACATTTCTATTTAATTTTCTTCTTCAGTGAACTTAGGAAGAGAGTATCTTTGAGTTGAGAACTCAGTAAAAAGGTTTAGTCTAAAGCAGAACTGTATGGGTTTTTAAAAAAAAAAACAACGATGGCATTCTCTTGGGCTGAGGCAGGTGCTACAGAAAGGCAGTTAAGAAAGGGGAGCTCTGAGGGCCATTCTTTAGAAGTCAACGCACAACTGTATCCCTTAGGTTCTCAATGTCCCAGGCAACGCTCCTCTCCATTAGTTTAAGAGACCTACATTTAAAAAGCTGTACCTTTTTATTAAATTATCTGAAAAAGGGAAATATGTAAAATATGTGTAAACAGAAAGTAACATTTCTGATCAGGGAAGATGAGTCTCTATTTCATGCCCAACCGATCCCATAAGTAGTAGACACCCAGCGCTGGATGTGTGATCTAGTCCTGACTTTAACACTAACTTGCTCTGTGGCCTTAGCCAGACTCCATAATCTCTAGGTCTGCAATGCTAGTGGCTGTCAAATCACTTTGTCTCCACTTCACTATGCTTCCTCTTCCCAAGTTCTTCCACGAAAATGGCACCACCACCCTAAATTTTCATAAGCCTTCTAAATGTTACTTTCACCAGTGCTTTTTCTTCCCTTAATGCCACTAAAGGTGACAGTGGTCATCACTCTGCATGTGATCAGGTCTCTTTTGCCCATTTCCAAAAAGGCCTGGACAAATCTGAAGAGCAGCTTCTCAGCAATCAGCCTGGGCCAGTCAATTTGAGGATGGGCACCTCTCTGAAAGTGGTACTCAACTTTTAAGCCCATTCAGATCTGAAAAAGATTGAAAACCCCTTCAAATTATAGTTCATCTCTCTACTCACAGAGCCCAACAATTCCTTTGGCTCCAGGAGCACTGAGTGGCAGAGGTAAATCCTGGCATCCCTCTTTTTAACCCACCAACATTCCTAACACAGCGGCACCTGATACACGGCTTGGGGAGCATTGACGTTGAGCAGAAAACTTGCCTAGGAGTCCTCTGGGTTAAAAGCGCAGACAATGTTTCCACAAGACAAAGTCAAATGCCCTTGGAAGAATGTCAAAATATGTTGCATGATCCCAAAAATACTCTCCCAAAGATGCTCTCAAGGATAGTTTGAGAATGGCCTTGTGTTCCACGAAGGCCAGGGCAGCTCAGATTAACATCAATATTTCATAAAGCCCAATAACAAAATTCTCCACAAAAAATGTTGTCTATCAAAAGTACATGAAACAAAGACTTTCAAATATTAAGACCAGATGTCAGAAACGCTGGAGAAAGCATTTACTTTTAGCATACTCAGTGAGATAAAGGAAAATGTATGCAATAGCAAATTATTATAGCTTTCGCTGCATTT
This sequence comes from Cabassous unicinctus, assembly GCA_029593785.1. NCBI lineage: Eukaryota > Metazoa > Chordata > Mammalia > Cingulata > Chlamyphoridae > Cabassous > Cabassous unicinctus. The sequence continues at coordinate 4,071 of JAQZBX010072736.1, read as the reverse complement.
TTTCCCTAAATATTGACCAGTAACAAAGCAATTTGTGCTTTAAGATTTAATCCAAAAAGGGAGGCTTCTTTCAATTCTTGGCAGGAACCCCTTTTAGCACTGAGCCATAATAGCTAAAAAATAAACAAAGTCACCTTTCATTATCCAATGTTCAAAATGTCAAGTGCTAGGCCAGGGCAAATAGTTCACCTTCTCTCAAGTACCCATCAATTTAAATTCTAATTACTCCCCTAGTGACAAACAAAGGGGATGTGGAGAACCAGGACAGTTCCTGAGAGAGAGCTTTCTGTCTCCCTAAAAGGAGGATTACATCAAGGGAGGGTAACCCAGGGCGACTTTGGTGGGTTGGCTGCCTTCCCCACCAGCGCTCTAGGAGGGCAAAGGGGAGAGCAGGGTCTGGGGAGAAAGGGCCCTCACAAATGCCAAGTACACGTTGGTAAAGTGGTGTGGCCCGCAGAGCATTTCCCCCAGAGAAGTGCGCGTCCACCCACGGCGGTCAGGGCCCCACCAGCAGCAGGAACCTGCGGGAGGCAGGCCAGCCTGAGAGATGACAAACGAAAGACACACCGTGGGAGGAGCCAGGGGCTCTACGGTTCAAATTTCCTGGTTATTGTCAATTTGTCTAGCAAACTTCATGTTATCTGCACTTAAGAGACTTTTAATTTCCTTTCTTAATAGCAAAAATCTGTCCGAAGTGGTTATAAAATGTATATTTATTTACCTCTGGGGCTAGAGCTGAGGGCAGGGTGGATGGACTGTGGGCTAGGGAGGAAGAAAGGGAGGAGGACTTCTGATTTTTTGTGCTTAAATGTCTTCAGCCCCCTGGGTCCCATCCTCCCTGGCTCTGGCTGATTTCAGGAACAGATCTGTCAGACCTCGAGCACTCGCTCACCTTAGGGCCCTAGGCCACTTAAGCATGTGTTGCGGCTGACTCCAGTCCAAACAACTAGGAAATGATCTGGTCCTGGGAGGACGTTCAGAAAGGTTTGCTGAGCTGTGGGGTGTGTCCAGCAAACTGGCTCTTACCTAGAACAGGGGTCCACAAGCCGCAGGCCCAAACTGGCCCACCACCTGTTGTGGTAAGTCAGGTTTACTGGCTCACAGGCACATAGTGGCTATGGCTGCTTTCACATTACAACAGCAGAGTTGAGAAGTTGAGAGTTGAGTTGCAGGTACATGGTCTGCAAAGCCTAAAATCATTACTGTTTGGTCCTTTATGGAAAAAGTTTGCCAACCCCGATTAGAGAGGGTGCAGATGCAGGTGGGAAGTTGTTCCAGTAGTCCAGGCAGGAGGTGACAGTGTTTTCTTGTTCAATTTTACCATTCAATAAGACAGTGTTTTCACTTGTTTGGAGGAAGGTCAGTATAAAAATAAAACCGAGGGACTCTGTTATATCTGTGATCCAAACACAGACGAGAGAGAGGTTGCTGGGGACTGGGGAGCTGGGGAACATTCCACGCAGGTTAAGGGAAATGAGCTGGGCCTGAAGAATGGGTAGGAGCAACATAGTCAGAAAAGGCCTACGTGTTTCAAGTAGAGGTGTCATTGTGGGGCACGGAGAGACAGAAATCCTCTGTGAGAATCCTCACAGAAAGACTGAGGAGGCCTCCAAGCAGCAGAGGGCCCCTACTACTTGGAAGCAGTGGAAAAGAATAATAATAGCAACGGCTACCTTTATTCAGCGCTTTCTATAATTTTTTGCATATATTAACTCATGCCATCCTTACAACAACTCTATAAGGTAAGTAATGTGCTTATTATCTCCATTTTACAGATGAGAACACTGAGGTACACAGAGGTTAAGTATCTGGCCAAAAGTCACTACTTTTATCTCCATTTTATAGACAAGGAAACTGAGGCACAGAGAGGTTAAATCTCTTACCAAAGGTCACACAGCAAGTAAGTGGCAGAGCTGGGATTCTAGCACAGTGAGCGCCTGACACCAGAGCCCATGCTCTAACCACTGTGCTGAAATAAGGCTACAGAGGAAGGGTGGGGCACCAAGTAGATTTTTTCTTAACATTAGCGTAAACTGGTGAGAGTAGTATTTTAGGAAAATTAGCTGGGGATGAAGAGAAACTCACAATCCAGGAGGCCAGAGGGGAGACAGTTGCAATCATCTAGGTGTGGTGACGTGGGACTGTCCCATGATTGTGGCAGTGGGATGCGGAGGGAAGGAAAGACCAGCCAAGATGCACAGACTCTCCTCACCAGAAACGTGTAGGAACGCTGCTGTGCACAGCACCCTGTACACGCCTTGAATTCAGCAATTGTCTTGAACTGCTTAGCGCATCTCTCCCCTTCTCTAGACTGAGTGCCTTGAGGTCTTCTCATGTCTTTCATTCATCTTTCTACCCCGAGCCCCAAGCATGTGCCTGACCCACAACAGGTATTCAACAGACTTTTGGTAACTGGCTCCAAAGTTTCTAGGCAGGAATTCCTGGAGCCTAGTGGGGACCCTGGTGGAAGTGGGCACTCATGGGTGGGGAAGTCGTCCTGAAGGGAGTGAGCAGACGGAGAGGGCTGCCGTGGGCACACTGAGGCCGAGGGGACTGTGGGCTGTGTGAGTGGAGACGTCCTGTCAGCGGTTGGAAATGCAGTCTGGGGCACAGGAAAAGGTCACGGCTGGAGAGGTCGACTTGCACGTCATCTGCAAAGAGGTGCTAATGAAGCCATGAGAATAGATGAGCTCACAGAGAAAGAAATGGCAAAGAGAAGGGGCAGGGGCTGAAAGAAGCCTTTTGTTGGGGAGTGAGAGAAAGGAGAGGGGCCCATGAAGGAGCAGCTGAAGAGGTAAGAGGAGAAGAGCAAGGTCAGGTTATGGGGCACCCCTTCCTTTAAGAGCTGACAGACACACTTATCTGTTGGCACAGGAACTCTCACAGCCAGCAGGGCCCCAGGCCTCCCAGCCCGAGATCTTTCTGCAAAAAAGTATCCCTTTGGACTTAGCAAAGATGTCAAGACAAGGATGAACTTAGATGGCCTAGGTATAAATTCAGGTTGCTAAGCAAGGGCCTTTTGCCTGGGGAAAACGTGCAATCCCTCCATTAACCTTTCCTTTAGCTGAAGGCTTTGGTTCCAGTTAAAATGGGTTGTACATCCCAAGACGGGCATTATCAAATGGCTATGCCTGAGGGCAAATAAAGGCCCTGCAAGCAGATATCCGAACAGGGTCCAAGGAAGAATGAGAGGTCACTGGGCTCAGGAAGGCACGGAGGGAAAAGGCAGGACAAGCAGGACCAAGATTGCCTATTTCATAATTTTTGCCAAAGAGGGCATGATGCTGTGGTTTTTCAGCCATTTCTTGTCATTTATTTATCGGATCATCAATGTGGCAACAACAAAACAAACTAGGTGTAGTAATTCAACGTAGGCCGATCAACAGCCTACCCATGGGTAAGCTTTTCTACTGTCACTACTTAAAGGGAATGCAGACTCTGGGCCAGAATATAAAGGTGGGCAAGAGCCTCCAGCCAGTGAGCGCAGAGGTGGGGGAGCAGTCTTGGGAGAGGAAAGAGGAGGATGAGGGGGCGTGACTGCTCTCTGACTGTGGGAGGCCTTGAATGTCAGAAACAGACAAGGCTTTGGATGAACACCAGAGATGGTGAGCTTCGAGCCAGGGAAGAAGTGCCTGAGCCCTCCACAGCAGCTGCACGAAGCAGGAATGAGACATAAGACAGAATTCAGACCCTACTTCCATGCTTGTTGAATCTTAGTAAGCCTTGGTTTCCTCCTCTATAAAATCAGAATTATTATAGTTAGGACCAAGTTCAAAGATAAGAGAACTAAATGAGATAGTACATATCAAGGGTTTAGCACGGTGCTTCTCATGTGCTGAAAGGTCAAGCAATGTGGTTTGAGTTATTGAAACTACTATGTGGGGAAGCGGGTGTGGCTCAGTGGATAGAGCCCCCGTTTACCATATGGGAGGCCCGGGTTCGCGTCCCGAGGCCTCCTTGTGAGGGCACTCCGGCCTGAGCGGTGCGGTGGGCTGATGCAGCAACCTCACGGCAGGAAGCGGGTGTGGCGCAATGGATAGAGCACCCGTTTACCATATGAGAGGCCCCAGG